>JABWIB010000537.1:40619-85897 GCA_016617825.1 Platyplectrum ornatum | reverse complement strand
AGCTTCCATATTTATGAATTGGCAAACAAGCTTTCAGTGCTGTATGAGTGGCTTTCTATAGTGCTCCTATGGAAATCTCCACTCTCTGCTGACGATTGGNCTTTTGACGATTTTTACAAATCGTCATGACGATGTGTGGGAGAATACAATATTCGTCAGTTAGTGAATTCCATTTTTGTATCCATTGTATTGCAAAATTCGTCACAGCAATATCCCATTGACGATCTGGAAACGTCAATCAAAATGACGAAAAACTACACATTTGTCACTTAGTGAATACACATTTGTGGAATTCGTTAGCAAAATCGTCAGCCACTGACGATTTCAAGAATTCGTCAGTTAGTGAATTCCCCCCCTGGTCTTCAATTTCTTGGAATATGACATTCCTGCAGTTAGGAAGGCTAACATTCCCAACTCTAGGTCCTGTTAAGATGAGCTTTGACTGATTTGACTGTGGGAATGTATTTATGTAATGTGTCTACTATCTTGGGCAGGTTAAGAAAACGTTGTTGGTATCACAATGAACCTACTAAGGCTGGATGATTTTAAATGGGAATTGTTGCTCTGAAGACATTGAGCCTATATTTACTAAGCAGGGAGAATGCAGGGAGATTGAAGAGTGGGGATGTTGCCCATGGCAACCAATCAGATTTGAGCTCACATTCTCCAATATGTAAAATGAAACTGAGAGATTGAATCTGATTGGTTGCCATGGGCAACATCCCCACTCTTCAATCTCCCTGCAATCTCCCTGCTTAGTAAATATAGGCCCATGTGTCAGTACACATATACAGTGGGCAAAGGAAAATAATCGATGCGCGGCTACCCAACAGGGAATGACAAGTATTTTATTGATATTTGAGGCGTTTTGTCACCACATAAATGTTTAGGAACATTGCTTCACACAAGTTATTTAAATTATTCCTACTGAAAGTGAATATTTTTAAGATGTACCAAGAAATTGTCTCGATTTCAGTTTTNGCAGTGTTTGCCTCACAAAAGGGACTCATATGTCATACTTGAACTTAAGATCACAAGGAGCTAATAGACTGTACATTATTTCTTTATTTTGTGATATTGCCTTTTATCCTTTTTGTTTGTGTAGTGAAAAATGTCTTCCTTCTTTTCTTACCCTGAAGCATGTTTACATTAGGAGAGGACAATACATGGAACAAATGTCATATTAAAACACAATGTCGCAAAACATACAGAATCACAACATATTATGAGAGTATGACTGTAAATAAAAACAAGAATGCTGTGAACAATATTTAAATTGAAATCACCTTTCCCTTAGTCTGTTCTCTTTAAACATTTTAGCTGACAATAAAATAACTGTAATTATACATAGTTAAACAATAATTAACCTACTGTTTCTTCTCCGTGTACTGAATGTTTGCATAGCTATTTTTTTACGCTTGTGCGCTGTCATTGTAGTAAGCATGTACCTTGTATATGAACTATGTAGAACTCTCTGTTAACATAAAGGATTCTGTAATTATCTCTATAAGCATCCTAGTAAATGTTTATTAGGTCAGGTGATGTCAAATTTAGTGGGGGTCTATTGGAACTATCCATAGTCCTATGATAATAAATATAAAGCCATACCTCCCAAGTGTCCCTCCCGCCTCCCACTTTGTCCCGATTAGGGGACAAACTGTGTTGTTCTTATTAAAATCAATAAAAAAGTTTATATTTGCCGCGTTCACTGTGGTAAAAAGGGCAGGGCTAAGGTGGGGCCTAATTGTCGTGTTGTTGACGCCCAAGATGTTGGGAGGTATGTAAAGCTATGCAGGACAATAGAGACTTGGGGCTAGATGTACTAGACTGTGGAGATGTAACAACTAATCAGATTCTATATAACAGTCTATAGTATGTAATAGAAAAATGAGAGCTACAATTTTATTGGTTGCTATGGGCAACATCTCCAAGGGTTAATGCATTTAAGCCGAGGAAATTAAACCTGTTGTCAGGCAGACATCAGCAACTACACTTACCTCAGCTGATTGGTCCAGAGAAGGGGCGGAGTCAAGTCTGAGCTGCAATTTTATCCATGCTGACAGAGAACCTGAGGTCTTTTCTTCGTGGATTCCAGCCTGAAGGGATACATTTTTCCTGCACTATTACTAAACTAACTAAATATTCACCTCCTTCCCTTTTTTCCCCTCCAACTCCTTTTTCTCTATTTCTTTCTACCTTAAATACCTACTCTCTTCAACGTCTTTCACAAATTCCTCACACTTTACTCCTTCCCTCATTATGCCACGCTCCAAACGCCACTCTAAAACAAATGCTGGCACACATCCAGCACAAGGACAAATGGAGGAGGTTTTACACAGTGCCGTGCTAATAATTGGATGGACCAACCTAAGGTTGACTGACATTTTCAGTTGTTATACATTGAATTTACAGCATTAGTCTGTTATGTAATACTCCTTCTGCATGAAAGAGCAGGATAACATTGAGGATTCCTTCTGCAGTATGATATAATAATAGTGATAAGAAGTTTAATTACTTCCGCACTAAGCTGAAACCAGTCTCATTCATTAGATAAAATCTCTACAATATAATCCATTTGTTGCAAATATGTGATATATTGTTTTGCCTAAAACAGATACTAGCCCATTTAAGCCATTAGCATATAGATTTTTACTAAAGAGTGAGAAAAGAACAATTAACAAAATATTCGAATCCGGGAACATTTGTCAAGAACAAATGGAACAGTGAACCAATTTATTTAACCAATTGAAAATCCAATTCCCATCGGAAAGACTATAATGAATAGTACTTAATAGATGCCATGCTCTGGGCATCCGCGAGAGCAGAAGATGAACCAAAGATTTTGGGAAAAAAACACAAAAATAATATTTTTTACTATTGTAAAGAAATGTTCAAAATATATATACAGAGATAGCAGCACAATGTTTTATTAAATGTTTATAGCAGATTCATAGTAAACATGTTAGTTTTTTACTGAAAATAGTAAATAATGATCTTGCAAATTACAATTACTATGATAAATGCCCATTATGTAATATTACTAAGCAGATATTCTAAGCTTTCTAACATTTATACCAGATCTACATTCATTAAGGTATGGTTTACAAGCAATACACATTACTAGTGATACATTAATCTTCTAAAAAAAAAGGGCAAGGTGGCCACTGACCGTACAACTTTTCCTTTACCCATTCCTTTTATTTAAATATTACCCAGGACGCAAGCTCTGTCACTGGCTTCCTGTTCTCCATGCCCATGCCTTCTCTCTTATCAGTGCCTGATTCTTTGCAGGCTCTCTCTGCGGTCTCACATCTCGTGGTTGCTTAGCAACAGGGATGCAAGACTATCTTCCCTGGTGCCCTCTGCAGTCCTTGGTCTCTTCCTTTTAGACTTCATTCTTCTGGAAGGAGGTCTTTTTCCCTGTAGGCTCTTAGCATTGGCTGTCTACTCCTTCTATCTTTCTCATTCCTCTCTTTCCTTTGCCCTCTCTCTGTCTCTTTCCTTTGCTCTCTCTCTCGCTTTCCTTTGCTCTCTCTCTCGCTTTCCTTTGTCTCTCTCCCGCTCTTTCCTTTGCTCTCTCTCTCGCTTTCCTTTGCGCTCTCTTTCTCTCTCTTTCATCCCTGTCTCTTTAATTCTGCTCACTCTTCCTATCTTTTCTTTGCTCTCTCTCTCGCTTTCCTTTGCTCTCTCTCCCTCTCTTTCCGTTGCTTTCTCTCTCTCGCTTTCCTTTGCTCTCTCTTTCTCTCTCTTTCATCCCTGTCTCTTTAATTCTGCTCACTCTTCCTATCTTTCCTTTGTGCTCTCTCTCTCTTCCTCTCTTTCCTTTGCGCTCTCTCTCTCTTTCTCTTTCCTTTACTCTCTCTATCTTTCTTTTGCACTCTCTCTCTTTCCTTAGCTTTAGGGCTGCAGGAGCCAAAAATCTTAGTGTACCAGGCCCCAACATTTGTGTTGCCAGCCTGGAGCGAGGTGCAAGGCAAGCCCCAGTCTCCCATTTTACTTCCTTTCCAGCTATACAGCACTCATTTTTCAGAAAGCTGTCTTAGCCTGTGTGCAGGAATAAGGTATATGGAAATACCCCAAGATTGGATTTCTGAGACCAATATGAAAACAAAAAGCAGGAAAATCATGTAACAAAGAGAAATCTATTGGATAAGGAAATATAGCCAGATAATGAAGCAATAAGAATCCAATGTTGATTTAAAGTATTAGATAATAAACTTGGTTTGCAAGTAGCTCTATGTGACTTTGATTTATTAAGACAGATTTGGAAACATAGCAGTCCCTGAGCAATGAAGCTAAATACATTTTAAATCATTTCACATCCACCGCAACATAAACTCATTCTCACATCTTGACTAAGGGAATTCAGCCCAATAAATGAACCATTACAGCTGGAGTCAGTCAAATAAGCACAAAAACAAAAAAAAACCCTCTTATGTTTTGGGTTCGTCGCAATTAAAAAATGTTCTATCCTGGATGTCTAAAGAATATACACCCCAGCTAGCAAAAACCACAATTAAAACCATTTTAGTAAATCCACAGTCATTGTGCAGGTTCAACATTATTGTCCACAGTCCACAATATATGTATATATGTATATATATAATGTATTATTATAGATTTTTTCACATGAACAACAAAGCAGGAAACCTTGGTTGTACAATGGCTATTGTACAACCATTTACAACTAAATCCTCCTGTGCGCACTGCACAAGCATAATGTACCAAAGATCCAGGGAAGAAATTCATGTCCGTGCGAGGGGTGAACCAGGCCATGTTGTCTGGTTCTGGTTCATTGTTGTCTTCCCATAGTGTTATTTACATGCTATTTGCCGGACTCATCCAGCCTGCATCTGCTGATCTACAGGTTTCAGCCTGCCTCCCTGTGTCTACTCATCCACAGATCCCAGTCTGTGTCTGCCAAAGTACAGGTCACAGCCTCTGTTTATTGAACTACAGATTTCAATTTGTCACCCCGTGACTGCTTGTCCTCAGGTGCCAGCCCCAAGCCACATTATTTCAGAATCCAACCAGTGACTGCTTGTCCTCAGGTGCCGCCTGTAGCCACATTACTACAGGATCCAACCAGTGACTGCTTACCCTCAGGTGCCAGCCTGTGGCCACAGTTCTACAGGATCCGACCAGTGACGACTGCTAACCCTCAGGTTCCAGCCCGTAGCCACATTACTACAGAATCCAACCAGTGACTGCTTACCCTAAGGTGCCAGCCTGTGGCCACAGTACTACAGGATCCGAACTGCTCTTCCATGAGTTCCAGACTGTGTGTGAAATCTGTGGCTCTTTGTTTACCTCTGTAACCTGTGTGACTTCTCTGTTAACTCTTGTACCAATAAACCCCTCTTTGTCAGTTATATTTCATGTGTTCCTTCTGTCACCAAACACCACAAACACTAAGCTGTAACTATCTGTCCCTAACTTGTGTGGAAACATTCCATACATACGCAAATATTTTCATAGTTCTGGATTATTTCCTGCATTCAGGGATCACACCTGTATCTTGAAAAACTTGCAATAACCATAATTTACCTTCATTTTAACATGTGCATTGGTTCAGAAGTCTGAAACATATAGCGCATTTATACTGTAGAATGTAATATCAAGTCACTTATATCTAAGATCACATCATCCAGATGTCTGATTTCTCATCATTTTTATTATGGTTGAATGAGTTCTATTTTGTAACGACAGATGCACACACATGTACAGAATGCATCGTTAGCATTGCGATCTATGTGAACAAAAAATTAGGTAAGATCTGGTCCTGTACTTCTTGTTATCATCAACACAAAGTCACATTATTACAAATGAATCATGTCGTCGTCCCCCCCACCCCCCCCGTTGGACATTATTGCGAAGATCAGCATTGAGTAGCGGGGTTTGAGGTTGATGATGCATTTTATTTCATTAATATCATGCAGGAGGGTGGTCTGCTATTCCTGGGAGTGCAGTCGAAATGTTATAGTCTCCCTGATATTCAAGAAGAAATTAATGATATTACACGATTTATGTTTGTTTCCTGTATGCATTTATCCAAGTTCTAAATTGATATAATAACCTATATCCAATACAATCATCATGTTCACAATATCTGAGTCCATAGACTCTAGTAACTGGTGGTAGAAAAATATACATCTATGCTCAATAAAATAGCTTTATTCCACCACATAAACATACAGTAAAATAATAACAACCCTATAGCATGCAAAGAGTGCAGTGGTTTGACAACTTCAACGCAAATTACTATTTTGACCTTGTCATCCCATAGGTAAATGTATGCTGCCTGTTCAGCAACTTAATCACATACTGAGGTAAAAAACCCAATATACTCACACGACTAAAAGATTATTCTTTATACACAACTCTTCCTTTAACTACATCATATAATTAATCTGTCAAGTGCAAAGCCGCTATGCCGAATCACATGACCAGATTTGCATTTGTCAGATTATAAATATAGCAGACTCCTGCAGCAGATATCTTTATTGGATACATTACTTATACTTCAATGCATATCGATGCATTTACAATAGATTGTCTCAGATTTGTGAATACAATGAGATCTATAATTACATCGCAGCACCGGGCTTATTTAAATCTTAAGTAATCAGAGTAATGGAGGCATTGGGAAAATAAACCATGTCTCTGGACATTTACCTGACAGCACTGGGAAAGTGACATTCCAGGTCTTATCACAATTAGATTTTTAGAAAATGATTTTTTAATACCATAAAAACAAATTACAGATACAATTTATACATTGAAACATCAAGAACAGAACATTGGTTATCACTGTAATGTGTCTGAGTTCTGTTTTATTATATTGTTAGAATGGTGACTTTATTACTGGTTTTGGAAATATGGACGCTGTGAAATGAAATATCTGAGATGATTAGATTATGCGTGAAATTCAACTGATATCAACTTTTTTCAAGATAAGATAGATATAATCACATATATTAAGAGCAAGAGGTGAGACATACAAATACATGAAACTTTGAAATATCATTGAAAGTTGTTGAGCGTTACCTTGATATTAGCTGTGATGTTATGAGTATCATGTATGCAAGACTTGATCCTGGTGAAAAATGGGCAAAACCATAATGAAATGATTAGTGGAGAGAGAAGTGATGATGTTATCTAGCACAAGTCTAAATAACAGTACACAGCTGATACCTATATTTTGTACACAGAGGTTGCTAACCCCTGTGTGTACTTAAAAGTTTTATGTTAGGGTAAGTATGCAGGTTAAAAAATATAAAACATATATACTTTATGTTTTTATCTCCTTATTTGTGCACATATAAATCTCCTTTACAGGAAACAATATCACCCGCCCATAATGGTACTTTAGAGTACTAGTATGCTACATATTTATATGCTAGTAAGTGATATTGCAATTATTGGGGGGAAGCAACTGGGTGGCACAGGAAAATAATTGGGACCAAATTCATATCTGGCATTAAACTATGCTACTATGAATGGGTCACTGCAAATATGTAAAATTTATATTTGGCTACAAAATATTCACTGCTATTTTCAACAATATTTAATTGTTTACATGTGTTTGAATTTCACTCATCGCTTACTCCGTGTTCCTTTGTCTGGATAATACATTTGCTAGTAATTGTATCACATGTAATTGTTCTTATATTTATTCAACATGGATTCAATGTATTTTCTACAGTAATATCTCTATTCAAGTTGTTTGCTGAAATATTTTACAAAAATTCCAGAAGAAAATGATGCCGATATATCATGCTGACATTTTCTTTATGATAAGGAATTTGTGAGGTGTGTTGTAAAAATATCATCAACATAGTTACCAGTCTGCATATGGTATCTATAAAAGGCTGTGGAAGAAACTGGGACATTAGATTTTTATTTTTATTTCTTAGCCACAATAAGTTACACACAAAAAGATCCATGGATCTGATCCTCACTTATTACTGACAGGTGTATGTACAGAGTTCGGGTTGGTGGATGGTTGGAGTCATTAAATTGTACATTATTGCTTGGGGTGACTTATGATTCTCAATAAGAAACAATATTAACTTAGGAACAGAAACAAAAACAGAGAGCACTCTTAGGTTATCAGACCAAAAATAAGCATTTTTTATTTTAATTAACAGTACAGATATGTTCACTTTACAGATTTTCCCAAATTGGGGAAGCACCCACAACTGGAGTTGAGTGACCTTCGCCCCATTCATCTCACACTGTTACTGCATGGCTGCTGTTGCCAGTATAAATGGAGCCCACCTAACCCATTCATTACTTGTAGATGTAGTGAACAGAACTTAACGGTAAGTAAGCAAAGCTATTGATGGATGACCTTGTCATCATGGCACTTTTTGCACCCTTACATTATGAAAAATGCACCGTTAAAGCGTTGCATGTGGAAACATCTGTACAGAAAATAAACTCAAAACATATTTACTGTATATACTCGAGTATAAGCCTAGTTTTTCAGCGCATTTTTTTGTGCTGAAAGTGCACCCCTCGCCTTATACGCGAGTCATTGTCCTGTATTATGTCAGTTATCCCGGTTTCTTGAGGTGAAATTATTCAGGTCGGCTTATACTCGAGTATATACGATATATAAAAAAATCAGTACCCTGTATTATCATTGTTTGTGGATGATAAAAGTTGCATATTGCAAATTATTTCTCAGAATTTTACTACTGAAAAGCTGAATTTTGTAGGATTTATAGTGTGTTGAATTCATACACACTGGTCAGTGTTGTCCTGGCTGCCTCAAATGATAGATTCTGTTTTATACTCCAATTTCAGATAAATAAAGGACTGCGGCTTGGAATTATTAATAAACTCTTTCTTCATGGATGTTTCATTAAGAAATTGAGACCTCGGGAAGGTGTTTACTGTGATAAGCTGAATGTCCTCATTTTAGGCCAGCTTACATAAATCTCAATCATTACTGGCATGTGCATGCATTTACAATAATTGATTGAAACACTTCCCGTCCCATCATGACTTGGAGGAATGACATTTACTGAACCACATAGTGACATATTTGATGAAGCAATTAGGACAAAAGACAATTCAGACAATTTAAAACTTTTACTACACAGATTTGTATTCTAACATGTATTGAAGTAACTTGAATCCTGATGGTATCACCACCACCACAAGTGTACAAATTATATTTTGGATATTGTTTTTACTTTTTACCATTTATGTATCTTATGAAGTTGATCCAGATGAAGCAAATGGAAATCTATTTCAATATTAAAAAGAAACTGCCTGTCTGACAAAGGCCATAATAATAATTCCCCCTGGATTCACTACTATCATTCATGTTACTTACCAGAACCTTATATACTTTAACATTTTTTTAAGTTTAACAGTAAAACATTTTTTTCTCAACATAAAAAACTGTACTGTACTGACAATGTTTTCTGTTACTGATATGATTAAAATAACATCTAAATGAGCAGTTGGATTTTAACATCATTGATACGTATCTAGCTGCGGCTCTGCGCACACCACTTGCATTCATGCTTGGAAATATCAAGCCTATTCATTACCAAATGTTCTGCCTCAAACATACTGCAGCAACTGATTTGATTGAGTACTGTGCATACAACCAGACGTAATTTAATACTTTCCCATGTGTAGATATTTCTGGATTTAAAATTACAAAGTAATTCTCTAGTGCAGGGCTGTGACAAACTATTTACATTCATACTAACATACAACACATCTTGTACAATACACATACACATTATACATACATCTATGCATTCATGTATGCAAACACAACACATGTACATCTCACACACAAATATCATCCATCCATGCAAAAACACAGCACATCTCTAAAACACACACACACAAACACATATCATACATACATACATACATACATACATACATACATAAATACATACATGCATACATGCAAACACACAATATATTTAGTACAGCTCTATCAAAGCCAAACAAAAGAATTACTTATACATTTCAAATATAAATAGAAAAGGTGTGGTGTACAATATTGTTCATGTGTAATCAATATGACCAAATATGGGTTAGTCAGGAAAATACCAAACAGAATATTCCAGCAATAGCATTTTATATTGATTACATACATAGACTCTATGCATAGCTTATGCAATGATATAAATTATGATATGCTTAGATAAATGATCATAACATGCTATCAAGTGTTATGAATGTTAATAGATTACATATTAATTTAATAGTTATTTAATTGTCATTTTATCAGATGGGCCGCCAAGGAATGGGAGGTTCCCCATCGCAAAGTGAGAACAGGGGGCTTTAAGGTCCAGTCTTTCTGTCTCCTACATTACAGATAAGGGAAAAAGAATTTTCCTGCTCTTAAAGGATACATTTTAACAGTAACAATCAACAGAATCTTACTGAGTAATTTTAACTGCAACCTATGTAGACCACCTATCTACAGACAAACAGACAATAAATTTATGCTTCAGGGCATTTCTGTCTCCAAGATAAACTGTCTCCTAAACACAGCTATGAAGATCATTTGCTGACTTATCTGTGCCAAAACCTCTTTTTGTACCTTGGATGGAGATACTGGTCGCCCTAGTTACGTAGTCGTAGTGAGAGAATGTTTACAGTAGGTCAGTAATTCTTTTCCTTGTCTAAATTGATGCAACATACAAAGAAAATAATTGGCATATTATAGTAGAATATTTTTCAAAAAGTNGTTCCAAGGTTATGTAAAATTACTTATATACTGACATTTCTTTTGTAATTCAGTTACTGGGTTAGATTTGCAAACGGTTGATTACTCTTGTGTGTCTCTATATTGATCCATTCGGTTCCACAACAGAAAATTTCCAAAATTAGAGCACACAAATTTAAAATGTAAAGCTGTGCATATACTACAGGATAAATTAATCCAATCGAAAGATAAGTATTACAGGTAAAAGATGATGTTTCCTAGCACAAGTCTAATAACAGTGTAACAGTAACGCTGGTGCAAAATGCAAAAATATTCTCCCTGCATGCAAACACTGCAATTCAACATGGATTTACCCACTCTTGAAAAATCTTTCCTTTGGAACAATGTATCTTATAGTGTATGTGCAGCTTTTGCCTTGTTTATCCAAAGTTATTTGAGTGGAACTCTCCCTCTCCAATGTCCAGACCTCTATGCAACCTCTGTGGTTTGCATATACAGTACATGACAGTTTTAGATAGATAAATAAAAGATTTGTCCATCCCATTTGCTTCAACAACAAGTTTTTTTGCCTTTAAGAATAAGTAGCGATTATAAAAGCAACCTCACAATTTCTCAAAAGCAGTTTATTCTCAACCCCTACAGTAACTGCAGGAGACCATGGAAGTTAATCTAAAAGGAATTGCTAGGTATTCAGCCAAGATTCAGGTGAAGTATTTTTTGTTCAACCACAATCCTACATACTTAAACTGAATAAAAGTTACAGTAATTGAAAAGGGGCTTTTGTTTCTTTTTTAAGAGTCACAAAGTATAAGATTGCTTTGCTCCAGAACTCACTTTTGGGCTTTGCAGTTCATTTTAAATCTTTAGTATAGAACACCATAAGATGTGATGTATTATAGAAAACTTGGTTGACGATTATTTTATTTTATTACAAACTCCCCAGAGTCATTTTATCCATACACTTTGTCCTATATGAAATGGTCATGTTTCTTATCAAGAAAATGAGTTTATTATACAGTATATAGTTTTTTTTTGTAAATGTTATGAATTCTCCTTAAGTTCTAGCAGAATTGATAAGTGAAACATATTTGTAACAGTATTTCATTTAACGTTCCCTTTTATTTGACTCTTACATGCTTTATTTATTTTTTGGGCTATTGAAGCATTACTCACACAAGTATTCATAAATACATCTGACTGAATAACACCCACATATATTTTAACCTGAGGTAGGTGATGCGAGGATCTTTTGTTAGCGTTGAACACGTAGGTACTTTGGTAACACATTTTTGCAGAATTATATTCCTTTGTTAATATTTTCATCTGTTACTTTGCTGTAGGATCTCACTGAAATCCCGAACAAAAGTAAATTAGCATTTTTCCTTAAGACACATTTTGGTTTTATTTTTAGGGTTTTCTTTTTCAATTATAACCCATTTTACCATAAAACGATTTGCTTTATGTACATGTTAGACAATAACTCATATCTGATAAGTCAAGGACCGGATCTGATTCTCATGCCATTGTATTCCAGAGCATCAAATGCAGCGCCAGATGTTACAATGTTACAAATCTAGTATACAGAACTGAGTTATGGACTATAGGAGATTTGTCTGATAAGGGAGTACTTCCCATAACAGTACAAACAGTATGTAACATGGGCAGGGAGGAGGCAGAGTTAGGGGAAGCTTTCCATAGTGGTGGGGAAAGAACGTGGTTAGGAAATCCCTATGGCCAAGTTCTTCCGTGAGAAGGGAGTGTACTTTAATTTGTGGAATTTTACACTTCACATAAATGCATTCTGTCCTATGTTGTGATAAACCACACACCCAGATATGAGAAACATTTTTTTTTACTGAAGCCCCTGATGGTAGGGACAGACCTGACTGCATGGTGAGGTCGTGGCTCCAGACCCTAAGAGTTAAGAAGAAAAGAGCGACCAAGGTCGAAATAGTGTACACAGCAGACCACACAAACAAAACAAAATGAATAGAGATGAGAGGAAATCAGAATCACTTTACAAATCATTGGGATAGAAGAGACAAAGAGTCCAAGATGGAGAATCCACAGTATCAAAGAGCAGATGGCAGTGATGAGTAAGCTAAGTACAAAATGGAAATAACCATACTATTACTGGTACTGGTACCACCGCCTTAGGGGTTTGGGGCTTTCTGTCTGAGTGTTCTTCTTCTAGTACAGCCAAGTGACCCTCTGATCGCACCTCCTGATGAAATCTCCAGAGATGAAACGTGTAGAGGGATTCCTGCTCACACCCCTGTGATGCTGAAAGAAGCTGGACCGAGTCTCTCATTGCAGCGGCAGCAGCTCGAGTTGGCCTTGGTGCTCCTAGCTAATGAAATTGGTTCCTGTGTTTGTTACTTTGTATATCATCTTGGATCGCTTAGTATACTTTCTTCTGTAATGAACTATCTAAGTGCATTCTTGAAATAAAAATATATTTAAAAAAATATGAATAGAAAAATATTATAAATAGTATGCATAGCATAGAGTGAAAGGTTTCTCTTATAGATATATATGTAAGTGCTTACACTTAATTATATTTAATAATTTCTTGACTCTCAAGCGCTTACACTTATTAATTATATTTAATAATTTATTCACTCTCAAGTGCTTACACTTATTAATTATATTTAATAATTTATTCACTCTCAAGTGCTTAGTGGTATCCAGCCCGTGCTGGTGGTATAGGGCGCCATGTATATATGAATCCTACAGCGACATACCTTCCAACAGTTCCAATTCTTGGGCTCATTTGTACTGTTTTCCCCATTTAAAAGGACTACATTGAAAAACTGTAAATGTCCACTTATTTATGTTATTTTCTGTATTCTGTATTATGTTTTTGACTACTACTTCTAAACGTCACTTTTAATTAAATTTTCACTTCAAACACTAGATCCAACACTGGCACACGGTAGCAATGAGTTCTAAAACCAGCCTTTATACAGTAAATCTGTTTTTTTAAAAAGTTTCCACTATACTGTAAATTTACAGGTCAGTTTTTATTTCATAAAATATTGATGCATTGAAACTCGATTATGGCTTTGTAAAGAACATCTTTTAACATAGAAAACATGGAAACCTGTACATTATCAAGCAATGTGTAGAATATTTTATTCACTTTCCAGAACCCTTGTGTAGTAACTATAAGTAATGATCTTTACTCAAGGTATGTTTCTCAACCCTTGTCATCTTCATGATCCTATCAACATTCCAACTTTAAATCTGCTCCTATTAATATTCTCATTTTTTATGCGGATCTTAAATATTCTCAAACTAAGTTTGCTAAAAGTGAGGAAGCTTGAGAAACTAATCCATTATTGAAAGCCGAGCCCCGCAATAAACAGTGCTGCCAAGAATCCAATGACAACACTTATCGAGTGACAACCTCATAATTAATTGGTAAAATATCATCTAGTCTAGCAGCAGAGAACATGAATTGTATTTATAGACCAACTTGTTACTAATGAAACCAATTTCAAGCATATTCTGGTTTCATATTTGAATTTATTTTAAAGTTTATTTTACTCTCACCTATGTACAGTGTATGAAATTAGAAACACGACTATAATTAACCATTAATAACCCATTTAGTTGGATAAGTAATAATAATAATAATAATAATAATTATTATTATTATTATTATTATTATTAGGACTAGATCCAGACTACCATAGTTCTAGAGTATGGATAACCAAGCGCTGAAATTGTAATAGATGGAAAGCTGAACCACGCAGATTCCAGATTCCATTCCCATCATGTGGTGTCAAAAATCAGCCCCCCCCGCCTTAACTTTTCTTTGCTTAAATGCAGGATGGTGTGGAGATGAGAATTATAATAACTAGAGCCCATGCTCAGCCCATGCTATTCTGCTCAGCCCATGCTTTTCATCATCACAGTATTTCTATGCTGCTCAGTCTCATCCTTCAACCACCACTTAACCTGCAAAACTCACTTAACTTTTGGCCCACTTTTGAACTTCTGTCATGGCCTTGGTCAGTGAGCAAGCCTTACAATAAAAGACTACTTAGCCAGACTCCCAAACCCCAGGATGCATGCCAAATATGCTGTATGCAGTAGGTCCAGTGTGTGCCAGAATATGAAAAATATTATCTTGTAAAATTGTGCACTCATTGTAGAGTGTAGTTAAGGGGACAGTGAAACAGAAGGGTTCTACAAGGGTGGAACAGTCAGGGTAGTGTGGCCGAGTGTTATATACATGCTCTAAAGTAGTTTCCATGACAGTCACACACTCAACAGCATTAGTTATAAACTAACTTGGCGAGGTTGACAACATTAAAGATGACAGTATTTTTACAGCTTAACTTCATCCCTAACATTGGCCTAAACCCAGGGCTGGACTGAAACTAGAAAGCAGCCCTGGCATTTAATGCATACAGGCCCACCTAGAGCTATGAACCAATCAGACTGCTGATAGTGAATGGCTGTCAACACACTGATTGGTGGATGGCTAAAGCTCTCCAGCAGCACTTGGTAGCGGCACATCGGCACATCACTAATGTGGCCCATCTGGCATTTTCCAGAAGTGCCAGATGGCCAGTCCGACCCTGCTTAAACCTAATTCTAACCCTAACCATAACCTAGAGAACAGCCACAATGGACTGGACCACATTGCACGTAATTTCAAAGCACCAGACCTGATAACAATATTAGTTATCACCCACCAGAAAAATTGTGTTATATACATATTCTTATCTATTAAAAGTAACAGCAATATAGATTTCCATGTTCAAACTATTTGTTACTTAATAATGTATGTAATAAGTGATTCAGGGTGATATTTGTCTGCTCCAGAATTTAGCACTAACATTATTACTGAACTAAGGGTAATCTGAGTCAACTCAAAATAGCCACAGCTAGTCAAAAATCCTTGTCATAGAATAGGTCATGTTGAAATGTCTCTTATAATTATTCTTAAATCCTGTGTCAACAACGCAGCAGATGGTACCATCCATCAATCAGCTATTAAAGTGCAGTTGAAAATATAATAGCTTAGTAAAAAATCAGTACAATGCATTATATGACTATAATAAAACTATATCCAGTAAGCATTGAATAAAACAATAGTATTACAAATATTTTAATAATATACTGACAGAGAACATACCAGTTTATTGCTCTAATAGTTTCTCTGTTTGGAGTTTTTTATTTTTATTCAGTTTAAGTATTTTATGGATTATGGCCTGGCTACACCGACCACAACATTTAAGAAAACTTACATGTTCCTCAAGGTCTCATGAGGGTCTGCGGGAGAATCTATGTTTCTCTGTGTCCCTGCCATGTGCAATTTAGCAATGCTGGGGCTTAGAAAATTTCCCAGCATTGATATACTGCACATACACAGTGATCAACGACCATCTATAAGATAATCCTGCAGAGAAATGTCTTTTCATTGACCACAGTATTCTAGGTTACTTTGTACCAATGACCTCCAAAACAACATTCTTTTGACTATTTCTCATTTCTGTTACCCTCCATATTCCACCAAACATTTCGCTCCCATTACTTATTTTACATTGATTGACTGACATTGTGAATACATTCCTTTCCTCCTCAGTAGTTTTTAATATAGTGCCATTAATGATATATTGAGCTTATGGGTTAATTGTATCAAATTCCCAAGCTACTTTCTTGGGGATTCGGTTGATGGTTAGTATGAGGAGCGGTTATAGATCAGTAATGGGCAGGTTGGGGTTAGGCTGTGGGGAGTGGAGGGTTAGGGTTAGAGTGATGGAGGTAGTGGGTTAGGGCAAAATATTATCTGTTAGCGCCTGGAGTGATTTTCTTTTGACAAGTATTCATGTGGGAAGTGGCAAGACTCAAATCTGTAAATGAATGAATTTTATTTAATACAGTAAAAAGTAAACTTATTTTGCATCCAAAAACTGAGCACCTCACAGTTGTTTAACAATGCCAAGGATAACAAATGAAGTACAGTACTTTAAGTTGATTATTTTGACAAAGGCAGCAAATGGTTCAATCATAGGATGATCAGACAGCTCAATTAATTCAGTTTCTTGTAACTTGTAAAATGGCTGTAGAGGCAAGGAAGCAACATTTAGCAGAGTTTACAATAAATCTGATCATCTTCCTGCAAATACCTCTAAAAGGATAGATTCACATACTAAAGAAAATGAAGATTTGCATGATGGAAATAAATCTTTTGCAACAATTCACTCTTAACATAACATAACTTAAAAAGAAACAACATCAGATTTGACAATAGCTCCTTATAACTTTGTACAGGTGACATTCAAATCAGAACAAAAACTACCAGGTAACTATGAGATCAATGTAAACTTATACAAATTAGCTGCCCTGCAATCCCCATTGGATCTCCACGGGATCTCCACTCCAATCCTCAATATTAATTTCCCCTTCATAAATTCATAGAAAAGGGGAAACATGGGACCTGATTCAAAGTGGCGACTCCGCCAGACATTGTGTAAGCTGTGCACAGCAGCTCTGAAGAAGGTATTGTCCTATCGACAATTACATGCTTCATTAAGTTTAAAAAATAATTGAATAAAAAATATATAGAAAAATTTTTTTTAAAAGAAAAGAAATATGTTTGTGTGTTTGTTTTTATTTTACTTAAATAAAAATATATATTTTTTTTTTTACTATAAATGATTCATAAAAGCCATCAATAACTGCTGGCGAGTGCAGTGAGCACTGCGTATATACATTAGCATAGGCTCCAGACCTGGAGCCCTGCGCTCGATTCAAAGACTGCGAGTTTGCAAATTTACTAAAAGGCGTGTTGTAACCACGATTTTAACTCGCATGCCTGCAAGCCTTCAAAAAGCTTTATTGACAAATTTAAAGGCCTGCATACATTCAGCAGCCATTTTACAAAAATACTACTCTTTCTAAAGTCCAGCATTTTAATGGTTTGCAGTGTGACCTAGGGAGAGGTGTATGTTTGTGGTATTATTATAATAATTTACATTATTATATGTAATAAAATCAGCTTTTCAGTGTTTATTACTGTTATTGTGACCTATTGTGAAGTTTAAAGATACATTTCTATCTGGTATGTTTTGCATAAAAATATGTAATGTAAATATATAATGTATTTAATAATGTTTCTGTCATTTCTGTCAGTGAATCAGTGATACTGTGCATGTAACTGTATATAGTAGTAGTAGTAGCAGTGTTTGTGTATTGCAGACATAACACACTACTGTAATGAAACTCGCTAGGGTAAGGCAGGTCTATTTGTTTTGGCGAGTTTGAAGCGAGTTTACAACTCGCAGTTTGATGAATTCTATTTGTCCTATCTTTCATGCTTTATAAACACGCACGGCCAGTTTGAAATCGCGAGTTTGACTCGCATTTAAAATCGGCGAGTTTGTTACAACTCGCCCCTTAGTAAATGCTTGGAAATACAAACACGTCAATGTGTTAAACTCGCACAGGCGAGTTTAACAAAAACGACCTTTGTAAATTTCCCCCACGTCCTAACCAGAGTTGCGTCATTTTGTAGTGAAAACTGAACAAAGCCTGAAGAAGATGACGCCGTCTGGTTGTGACCTGTGCAGTTAGAAACAATCTAGCCCATTTGTGTTAAAACGGTAGTGGTGGGTCTGACACCTCTATGCATCTTATAAATCCTGTGGGAAGGCTTCAAATCCTGTGGGAAGGCTTTAGGTATATCTATGTAAGGGTGCATGTGTGCAGACCCATCAACCATGGCAACTTAACTAAGCATATGATATTGGGGAAAACCCCTGCACTCAAAGCTGTATGGACATAGGCTGAGTCTGTAATAGTCATAGCCTCTGCCAGTTTCTTATGTTTACATTAGAGCATTTAAAACCCAATTTTAATGATTTTTTAAGCAATACCACTGCATAGTAGCAGTATATATTTCTTTTTACCTGTTTCCCCTATTAGTCTTTACATACTTAGTCAATCAGCTTCTATATCTATTTCCCTGCCCATTATCACTAGTTACTACCTAGTAAGATTTTCACCATATAATCTCCGGTTATATTCTTTTGCTGCTGTCAAATATCAGCTTGATATATTACAAATATAAAGATTCTGTGAAACTTTGCTTCAACTGCAAGGCACCTAATTGAATTAAAACCAAACATTTCTAAATCCTTCATTTAACTTAGGTGCGGCATACTTTTCTCATGATTATGACCTTGAACACGCAAGGACATGAAGTGTGTTTCTGTTAGATGAGTTAATGAAAATTAAATTACAAAGGAGAGATTGGGGACAGAAAGAAAACATAAATTAGTGAATTATGCTTGACTTGGATGATTTGCAAAAGGCTGAATTAAATGACAGTGGCTTGCAGACAGAGTTGTCAAGTACTGCAAAATAGGACATATTTCTAGCCAGCCCAAAGGCAAAGTACAATGCACAATAGTCTGTATGTGACATGTAAAGAGCAGCAAGTTAAAAATATGAACACAAAACAAATAATGTAGAAGTTATTATACTAACATGCAGCATCGCTCTCTCCTTCCCAATGCTGGTGCCACTTGCTTTGAGACACGGGTAATGCCTCTTGTGCCTGGAACATGGAAACAATGTTAAACAGATTCAGTTAATACTTACTGTATATATGAATTTCATTGTCTGGATGTGTTTGCAATGCTTTTATGCTTGAAGGTGCTTTATATGGTTACAAGTGACAAAAAGGTGAATGTCCTCCATTGCATGCGCAATAATAGTTATTGTAAATGATAAATGTTTAATAATTAAAATACATCTTACCCATTACAGAGGAAACTTTTTGTGTCAATAAGCGCATCTCACACTTTCTTTTGTACATTTCCATAGCCATAGTATATATGGTATAAAGACAGGGGATGCAGTCCCCGCCTAGTGAGTTTTTGCAGCAGGAAGGGGTCTTCCATACCATTATATAATATATAAAGTTTTTACCCATTACCCACCTACATTATCACTCCCATAAACTGTCATATTACTGGACAAGATCCAGACTTTAAAGTAAAGTTATACCTGGGCAAAACCATGTTGATTTGCAGGGGGGTAAATATCATCAGTTTATTATTATTTATTTATTAACAGATATTTATATAGCAGCATAAGATTCCTTTAAACTGTTCAGTTTCGACAATCATTAAGACATGATATGGTAGTAGACAGAATGGGTGGAGAATGTAGCCCTGGCGGCAAGCTTACACTCTAAGGGCCAGATTCAGATTTACACTCTTATGACTTCCAAAACAAAACCATGATGAATTGCAGGGGAGGTAAAATAAATGTCAGTGTTTGCATGCAGGAAGAATACTTTATTTTGGCATGTTGCACACAGATACTGACCAGCGTCACTGTTACACTGTTATTACAATTGTGCTAGGAAACATCATCTCTCACCTGTTATACTGATCGCAATTAATTCATTTTACCTCCCCTGCAATTCAACATGGTTTTGCCCATGAGAGTGTAATCTAAATCTGGTCCTATAGGATATCGTGGGTTGATACATAGGGGTAAGTACTATTTATTATACAATGAACCAACCATGTTGTATGATAAATGAGCTCAGTGCTTTCTATGATCCAGTCACACAACAGTGTTAGTAGCAGAAACTTTAGTTGGAAAAAAGTGTACATGTTTGTGTTATTTATGGCTTTGTAGGTTAGCAAAATGGTTTACAGCAACCAATGTTTTTAGCATGTTTAAAATGCTCTACTGTGTTAGCCTCTACCACTTCAGATGGGAGGCTCTTCCACTTATTTTTCTGCACGTTGCCTTAATCTACTACCCACCAAAAACAGGATGAAATAAGTTAGATACATACATATCACATTGCTGAAACCATTAATACATAGAAATTTGAGAAAAAAGCAGTGACCTGAATATGAATGGACTGCACGTTTTTTTTTCTTTCGCTCAATTATCTTCCCAATCAAATCATAGACATGTTTTAGTTTTAGTATTTTGGAACAATCATGCTTTATTTTGTCAAAGAACATTGCATTGTTTGGTTGTCTCTTCAATCTCCCACATTTATAGATCAAATAATAACACAATTTTAGAAGAACAGATTGTAAAAAAAAAATCACAGAGCTGACAGTAAATTGTGTGTAGATTAATCAGTATGCTCATTGTGACTTTAAATAGTGTATAAAACTGTTTCATTGTGTGAAGTATTTGTACCGTAGTTTTTTCTTCAGATTACAGCATTAAGAGTACTATGGGGGTCATTAAGCTGTACATGTCCCCTCTTTTATGTGACCCATACAGAGAGCATTCGTACCAAATTGAACTTTATTATAATACTGTCAGACTGTGCACAGGAGTTTGAATAGAGAGAGACATTACTAGTAAGGGATGGTGATTTGGGTACTGAGTGTAAACTGCGTCAGATCACTTTTACTTGGGGGGTAAAAGTAATCTCTGAAAACTCTGAAAACTTTATTGCAGGGACTTTTTCTGGCAGTTTGAACAGCTGTCATTGCCGCACTACAACTGCCCTTAAAGCTGTGTAAAGCCAGAACATGTGACCTGAGCCACCAATTACTGCCTGCAGTGCTAGTCACAGGAGTGGCACATATAACATTAGATTACATTAGAGCCCCAAGAAATCCCTATAGAAGATTGGTGGGGGCATTTTCCCTTATGTTGTGTCTTCATGAAGTGAAATATATGCTAAATCATATTCTGGTCAGGTGATTGACTTGACCATTGCATTCCAATTTGAAGCCTTAAGAAACTCGTTGGTTGCTTTTGCTTGGGGTCATTGTTCATTTGCAGTGTGAAGCGCCGTCCAATGAGTTCTAAAGCATTTGACTGAATAAGGATAGATAGCATTGCCTGAAACATTTCAGAATTCATTCTGCTGCTTTTGTAAGTAGTCACATCAACAATAAAAAGGGAATTTGTTCCATTGGCAGCCTTACATGCCCAGACTGTGACACTACCATCACCATGACACTACCACCACCATGCTTTACTAATGAGGTGGTATATTTTGGGTCATAAGCTGTTCCTTTCCTTCTCCATACTCTTCTCTTGATCTTCCCTTGATCTTTCTCTCATCTGTCTGTAGGATGTTGTCCCACAACTGTAATAGTTTTTATAGATGTTGTTTAACAAACTCTAATCTAATCTTCCTGTTTTTGTGGCTCACCAATGGTTTACATTGTGTGGTGAACTCTCTATATTCACTCTTACGAAGTTTTCTCTTGATTGTTGACTTTGACACATATACACCTACGAGAGTGTTCTTGATTTTGCCAACTGTTGTAAATGGTTTTTTCTTCACCAGTTCCATTACTTTTGGTCCCTTAAAAGGAGAGAGGCACAGTAATTCCTACACCGTTCACCTGATTTGGATGTAAATACACACAAATTAAAGCTGAACACCTGCATGTTGTGTTGTCATTTCAAATCCATTGTGGTGGTGTATATTAGAATTGTGACGATGTCCCAATATTTATGCATCTGACTATGTGAGGATATTATATCCTCTGCTGAAGATACACATGATGGTTTTAGGGTGACCTGGTTCCCCTGGATGGAATTTAAAGAGGGCATGCTAAGCAGTACAACAAGTATGTCCCAGACGTTTTAAGGTAGGGGTGAGCTCTCTTATCTCTGCATTAGACAGATGAGTAGCCTTCTATTCTCAGCATGGAGGACCAGATCTGAAGAGCACTGAGATCATGTTCAAGAGGGAAGAACTCTGCCACTACTCTCTCGCTTGCGGAAGTCACTTGTGCAGAACAGCGGTTTGCACTACAATGTTCCATATACAAGGGGATCTGCTAGTGCGTAACTGGCAAACACATGTGGCAGTGCCAGTGCACTTTGACCCAACTTTCCACACAGGCTTGTGAAGAAGTCGGTGACTGGGCCTAAAGCTGGATCCAATTTGGAATCTAGGTCTAGCAGGGATCTGGTGTCAGAAGTCTGAATGTGATCCTATGTAATCAAAGCATACAGAGAGTAACTATCTGTAATAACTCGATAAATTTCAAGATCTGTCATGGGAAAGAGCAAGAGCACAGTGAAATTAGTGCAAATAGCTACAGCATAAATCACAAGTAAGTATTAGTTTGAACTTATACTCTGGAACTGTATTATATCCCCTAATGGACAGCGCACTGAATACTGTGTTGCACTTTATAAATAAACATTAATAATAATAATAATAGTAATAACAATAAAAATAATAATAAAGATACAGAACTTGAGAGAGTTTCAACTATTTTATAGACTACCTCTTATACAGAGGTTACACTACTAAGCCTTTACTAGATTAATACCAGATGCAGCATCTCCAGGATAACTACAATGTTTTTGCTGACTACTTAGAGTGCATTACAGTACAGATGTGTCCACATTCAGTTTTCACTAAAACGGCAAAGCCCATCATACATGTTGTAAAATCGCCATGTATTCCAAGCCCACCCACTGGGGGAAGTGTTAGGGATACTCGGTTAAATTAAAAACAATAAAAGCCTGTTTATTTCCCATTTAGCTTCCAGCATTAAAGTCATTAGTTTCAGCACTGTCCAATGACTTCCACTGTGAGTAATGAATGAGTGACATCAGACAATCATTAATTACAGCGGGAGCCAGATTGCAAGCGCTAAAATGAATGGCTTCAGCTAAAAAGTGAACAGACTTTTATTGTTTTATTCCAGTGTTTTAAATGATGTGTACCCATTAAACAATCGAACTCTGCTCGGACCAGATCCAGAAGCCTGTCTGAGGTAGGGGAGAGAGAGCAGGGGAAATTCCCCTCTGCTGCGCATAACCACAGCGTGCGATTGGAGTTCTCATACATGTCTGGATTTGGTCCTGAGTGTGAAAACAGAGACCAGGAACTGGTCTCCTGTCGCAAGAATTGCACCATGGAGTTTAAAGCTGAATGAGGATCTTCATGAAAAATATACACTGATAACAGGAAAGGAAACAATATTATCACAACTGGCAAATTTAATGAAAATGAGCACAGAATGTGATAGTTGCACATTTACAACATCTTTCTCCACATCTTGTCAACAATGAAAGTCTCTGATATTGAGTTTATAAACAGACTATACAAAAGTTTCTCTCTTTTCAAGGTCATATCAAACATCCCAAAAAGGCTCCTATTACATTTAACCACTGGTCACATTGGCAGTTGTGATTTTAATGCAATGTGCAACAAGTTTGTAATTGACCCCCTATGTATCCTAGATATATCCCTGATGAACAGTACAAGGATATTTGATGTTAGTCTGACCATCTGCGACAATTTAAATGCACAGAACCGCGAGCAAAGACGTTTAATACAAAGTCACAAACTTCCCAGATGAACGCTCATATCCTTATTGTATGTGTAAATTGGTTAAATTACTGTTTCTAAAAAATCTGAATGAAATGGTTATTTTTTTTTATTAATGACATCTATTTTTTCAATACGTACAAATAGGTAATTTCTATAATACATCTCAAACTCTTATTCAGTGTAGAACCCTTGCTATCTTTCTAGCTTTGAGCTCTTATGTTAGACACATTTGGCATGAAGGGGTCTCATCGTGGAGAGTGCCTTGACGACGAGGTTAGAAGTAACGCAGATTCTTCTATTTGTGTTAAAATAATTTTTTTTTCAATTGTTATTCGATGGTTTATTGACTTCATGACTGGATACATTTTCCCTCAATGTCACCAACACCTGTTGACATGAATGCCCTTTGTCTGAAACTTATCTGCATACATGGTGAAGTTGTCCTAAGATCAAGCTACTATGGGACGCTGTTCACTGTTTTCTGGTCAACCTTTTACAAATTGATATTCCCTAAGTACTTTTTGCTTCCTCTGGCTCCTTTGGGGTCCTCTACATCTGGCTCCTCTACATCAGGGCAAGCTCATCCAACACGTGACCTCTGCAGTCACATGCTCCATTGCCTTACATTGATGACAATCAGACTCTTTTCATTCTGGACTGAGTAAAAAATGATATGTATTCAAAATGGAATCTATGACTCCATTTACAAGACTTGCGAACCCAGGGCCATATGCTCCAATGCCAGTCCTGTTATCGTGACTCAAACGACCATCTCATCTCTTTGCCTTCCTTTTCCTTAAAAACGCTATGGCCTAAATTAACGGTAAGATTGCAGTGAGAATGCAAAGTGGGGATGTTGCCCATAGCAACCAATCATATTCAAGCTCTCAGTTTCATTTTACATACTGGAGAATGTGAGCTCGAATCTGATACTGGTCTACCTGTAATCCAAAGGTATTGAATAACTACACAAATACAACACATATTGGACATTTATTAGCCATCAAGTGCAGGGTACTTCATTGTAATATACTGTATACTGGAAATTGTGGTTAAGATTTGTGCAATGGGCACAAAGGGAATCCTCTGACAGGGACAATCCAATCTGCCAGCTCCGTTACATAGTAGTCAAAAGGTTTATGGTAGCTTACTGTTCATTCCGAGGGTATTGATTTGCGCTGTGATTGCATGGATACAAAGCATCCAAATCATTCAACTCACCCAAACTACTGGGACAATTTGGACATTGCTGTAAATGAGGAAGCTCAAAAATGAACCCAAATTGAATTAATTACTGTCGCTTAAATTTTTTATACAAAGAATTTAATTGTTGTTTAAAAATATTAAAACAACAAATGATTGGTTTTACAAAAATTATTGAATCCTTTGAATTCTTTAGTGTGGCACGTAGCTGCAATGCACAAATATGCTGTAATTCAAAAAAACCATTGTCTGTGCTTCTGGATTGGACACAGCCCCCAGCTTTTACTATAGTATCTATACCACAATGCGTGCTGATTTCCACACACTTCTGGATCAGCCCCACATCTTTCAAGACAGGTTCTTTAAATAAAACGCTATGTTTGTTAAATCTAAAAAGTAGAGCCTAAAATTAATAAATGAAGTAAATGAAGTAATCTCAGTGTTCAAAGTGTTAAGCATTTTCTGTATTATTACAATACTTATATATAAAAGACATGAACATTTTGTGAACCTCATTTTATATTTATAGTTCATGGATCCAGTAACAATATGACAAAATAAAGTGCATGAAATCTGAGTGTACTGAAAGTTGACGCAGGATTTTGTTCATGTAAAGCCCCTAGAGATGATTTCTGGACCTCTGTACATTATAATCTTAGTCAGGTTCATTTCAAGAGCATTGTGTCTGCATTTAATTGATGTATGGCTTGTGACATCTTTGTTCAAATACTGTAGAGGACAAAAGCAAAGAAGGCAGCATGTTAATATTTTCATTTCCTGAAAATGAGTGGCTGTCGCAGAGAGATTAATGAAAATAGAAGCAGCTTTGTTTGGTACTTGGTTTTCAGAATAGCTTATGTTCTCTTACCTCTTCGATCAAAAAGAATGATATGATTGGGGTGTATTGCTGTTGATGTTACTTCTTAAGACTGACCTTCATTCAGAGCTATTTTCCTTGAAAATGTTTTGTGAATAAATATAATGCTTGCCATAAAGCTTTAGTCACAGTTGTCCCAATGACACCAGAATTCTTTAAATATTAGATACAAAGAATTTACTTTCTTTTTTCTATTATTTGTGACTCATTCTTTATCTAAAATAAATATATAAAAAAAAAGTAAGTATAAGAGCTGGGAGAGGGAACTGGGTCCTTGGCCTGACAATGAGGAACCCTGAGCTGACATTCGCATACAAGTCTCCAAATCCTCTATATGCACCAAAAAAAAAAAAAAGTCTATAAACTTTATTACCGCTGGTACTACACACCGGAGGGGCTAGCACTTATTTACCCCACAGCCTCTCCCCTCTGTTGGTGGGGCTGCGGTCAGACTGGTATGTTCTCTCACATCTGATGGACCTGCCCAAGGATTGTGCTATTTTGGGACTCTACTCCCTTTTCTCCTCCCTCCTCTCATTCCCGATCCCTAAAAGCCCTTGGACCTTCCCGATATGCTCACCCATTCCTAACATTGATTCTCCCACACGTAAACTGGCTACGCACGTCTTTGCAGCGAGCGGCCAAGTGTCTCATAGCTAAGGCGTGGAAAAACCCTGCCCCTCCCTCATTTCCCTCCCTGGTTTCTTACGCGTGGTACGTCGCAGGCATGGAGAAGTTGACCTTTTACCTTAGAGGTATGGAGAACTCTTATAATTCAGTTTGGTTCCCCTAGTTCTCCCCTGACCACTATCCACTAATTTCTTGCCTTGCACAATCTCCATCTCTCTCTCCCTCACAGTGCCCATCCTCTGGCCTCTGACTTCCCCCCACCTCTATTTGGTGACCCCCCTCCCCCCCCCTTTTCCCACCCGCTCTCCTTTCCTCACCATTTCTATGTTACTGTTCTGCTGTTAACAGCCTGTACTGTGATGTCAACTGTTTTACTGCCTTGTACCTGTTAACCCAATAAACAAAAGTATATGGAATAATGGACTGGATCCAAGATCCCGTCAACAGGCTGACTTCCTCACGCAGGGTTGGATCCTCCCTTGCATCCGGGCCCCAACTTCTGCAAGCACAGACATGCGCACACCATGCACATATGGAACATCAAGCCCACAGAACGATATTCCGTGCACCTGTTATTTCACCCGCTGTGTCGGACCTGTCCCCCCTGCCCACCTACATTACACTAGGTGGGTGGGGGGACCATTGCAATGAAGTCATTGAAGTGGAGGCTGAGATCGAGTGTACAGAAGTTACACGGACAGCTGATAAGCTCAATAGAGTTAAGTCAGGGGTCTAGCTGCATAAGCTTTTTAGGTCCAAGAGAGGGGAGTGACAGGGAAGTTCACTCCTATCTATCTCGTGTGAGCAGTTCTGGGCCGCATTGAGGAAATTGGCCATTTACTGGAAATACATACACATGAATCAGATGATGTCGGGAGCAATTGCAAGTACAGTGTTCTGTGTGCTTGCAATTCTGCCTGCTGTGCCAAACCAGTCTCCCGTCCACCTACTTCATGATATGTGGACGGAGGTACATTTAAATGAACCAAAGTTGTCTGTCAGCTGATCCACACAAATGAATTAAGGTCCAATGTAGTTGAACTCTATTACTTACAATTACAGAACTCATTTATAAGGTATCTACGCCATCCCCTTCTCAGTCATACCATCAGAAAAGTCTCCAGCACAGAAGACTGGATTCAGATTCTTGCTTAAAGTCTGTTGTTTGAGCATGAATTGTAGTAAAATGTGAGGGATTTTTTTTGCACAAGACATCCGCATCTCTTAGATCTGGATCAAGTCCCAAACTCTTATTTTTAATTGTCTCTTATTAAAAAAAAGAATTAAAAGGAGAGGAATTAAGAGGAAAGAGCAATTAAGAGGAAAAGCACACCAGGGCAAAACATATAATTTGTGGCAGATATGAATAACTTGGTGCCTCTAGACTGCCCATTACACCCACTCATCCCTGGAAGTAATCCTTCCTCAGCCTTCCCTGCTTCCACAATGCTGTAGAGAGAAATCACATCAGTCTCCTCACCCCAGGAGTCACAATCTTAGTCAGCAGTCACATAAGGCCTTGCCCAGTAATCAAAATTATGACCTATAACTATAAGTGCTAAAAAGTAACATTCAAAAGTCAATTTACATATTATTTGTACCCCCCCTTCTTTATATACAGGTATATCCAAGTGCTTGACTCGGAAATGTATGCATCAATGGCAGGTTATTGCTAGTGGAACTCTCCAAATCCTTTTCTTGGATATTCATGCACACCAGATATCCTGGCCTTAAACCCAATGACAGACCATTTTACATTAGTCATTCATCAAGTCCTTACTTTGTTTTCTATTTATATCTTACATATTAAATTATTTACTGTTATTAGTTCTAGATGTGACAACTACAGCTTTGCGATCTTTTCACTTCCGTTTTTTTTATCTTGCAAGTGATACTGGTCATATTAAAAATCATGGAGTTTCATGTAGTGATTTACAATCTGTCGCCTTCGTTTATGGTTACCATTTACAGAAAGTGTAATAGCTTTAAACAATCTTATCTTTATCAATGTCATATTACGTGGAGTTCATACAATGACATGAGACGGAAGCTAAAGATAGCTACACTCAATTAAGCTTACAATTTAAGAGGTTTGGAAATACATAAAATGGATCTTTATATGGCATTGTAAAGCAGCAGCATTATCAATAATAAATTGGCATGATTGACATCTGTCCGTCTTTGCTGAATATGTACTTGACTACTTAGTTTCTACCAAGCCTCTTTTCGTCTCATCATTCTAAAAAAAAACAACTTGTATATTTTAACCAATCTCTATCTGTTTTTGTATTGTATTAAATAAAAGTTATGTAATATAGGCTGTTGAAGGTTTTACTTATTTTGTACTGGATACCAGATCATCAATTTTGATGCGATTCACTAACAAAACATTAATTGTTGGGTGGGTTACCATAAGTGTGAGTGAGTACACACAGAGATGTAATGACTGTTATGTGGGAAAGGCCCACTAGCAAACTCATCTCAATTGCTCTGCCAGAAGTTCCTTCTCTTATATGTCTGAATGGGTCAGAAACTGTGGTGCTTGGGGATCAGGTCATAGTGCTCCTTACACCAGCTAATGTGCAGCCTGGTACAGTTCTGCAGCAGCAAGGATCATCGGTAGGATGCTGCCGAAAACTGTTAACCGCCGCCAACTAAGGTGAGTAACGTCGGGCACCCACTCTCTCTGGCCCCCGGAATTCCACCCCTGAGGGCAACCCTTTAACTGGGTATAACCAGTATGAACAAACTCTGCCACCCAAGAGAAGCAACAGTAAGAAGCTTTTAGCTGCTGGCAGGTTGTTTTTAGACAGCGCACTGTTACAATCAGAGCACCACGGCTGTCTTCTGGTGGTAAGGGGGGGGGGGGTGGATTATGGCTATAAAGGCACTATGTCTGTTCAAGTGGTGTTCATGAAAAGAACAGGGCTTGTTCCAGCATTCACTGAGCCGTCTTTGTGTATAATTGGTGGTGCACAAGCTGTACCCCTGTCCAGTGTTGTGGTTAATTTGAAATATGAAATGAGTGATTGTCCAATAACCAATTGCTGTCGTATCAAAATATAATAATTTACTGATGGCATAATCAATACAACTTCTTACAGTAATATAGCAAAATGAATACATCTTCACATGCAGAGAAAGAACACAATATTAGACATTAATACAGTGACTTAAGCTGGCCATCTGGCTAAGCTGGAATATCCGCACCGACAAACGGGGTGATTTTCTCTAGGGAAAATCGTCCCGTCTTCGGGCCATCCACGAGAACGATATAGTTCTCATGGTGACCAGCAAAAAATAAAATATCTGTAAAAAAAAGAAAAAGATAAATAAAAAATACTCACATTCCTGGGGTATTCGGCGGGCACTAGAGCTGTGCCCGGCTCCTTCTTGTGATGGTCTCGCGTCTCTCTTGCATGGAGAGACGATGTATATGCATGACGGCATGCGTGAAGGAGCTGTGCCCGGCAAAGACCTCAGGAATGTGAGTATTCTGATAAGACTTGTTATGCACCAACTTAATTAACATGTATGTCACACAATAGACACTTATTGAATTCTGAAATATAGTTGTAATAATCGAAGATTGATTTCTGTTATCAATTGTAATATAATCCTATGCTGACAACGACTTTAACACCAGTGATCTTGCTAGAAACTTTTTCAAGTACTTGCCTGTAATTAACACAACCTGTGTAGGATTTAACTGGTATCTGGTAAATGGTTGAAAACAAAATTAAACAAATAGTGTTTCTAAATGTTGAGATCCTTCTAAAGTCTTTAACTTTGCGAAATGAATATTCACAAGTTTTGTAAAATGACTTTTTATCCTTATGGTAATTGCATAATGTGATCTCAAGCCACCTGAAATAAAACGTACTACCTATTTTTATCACTTAACAGAAAAAGCCAGCATAATTAAATAATCATTAACACAAATAATTTGCTGGAGTATCATCTTTGCCTCTACATCTACCAGTCGTTGGAGTGTTGTAACATGTTCTGTCACACAGATGACAAGCTATAATTTTTAATCAAAAAATGAATATTAAATAAAGAAGTACCAGCGCGAAATAATCATAATGCTGTTTTAACAGAATGTGATAATCAGACTGAAGTAATACATTATGCAGTAGGTTATGAGGAGCATTTGGCAATGCTCACATAATCTTTTTTCACATTAAAATGCATGTATTATTGTCTTAAAAATGTAAATATATATATATATATATATATATATATATATATATATATATATATTGATATCTATGATTTCACAAAACAGGTCATTTATGTAAATGTCCATAACTTTCTTTTTTTACACCAACTTTTACATTATAATATATGATATTAATGCTCCATTATGGGCATAGCTGGTTTTCTTTCATTTCTCTTTTTAACCATGTTATGGACAAATTATTCCACGTCAAGTAATAGAGACTTCATAGCAGGTTTTGCACATTTCAGGGACTGAACATTTCAGAAAAGTGTATCACTCTTGTGTTCATACACTGTTGTATTCATGGGGTAGCACGGATGGTACAGTGGTTAGCACTTGTGCCGTAAGCTGGGATTCACAAGAACAAAATCATTCTAGAGGAAGTTCTATTATGATTGACAGGCATTCCGTCCATTCAGCTGGACATTATATACCATGCTCCAGTATAGGCTTCAACACAGCTAAAGCCCCAGGGGAGGGGGAAGCAGCTGGACACCTTTACTAGAACAATATATTTGAAGTGTACACCGGTGCTCATAAATGGGAAAACCGTCCGTCACTGGCACCACACTCCACATGCCCTGGTCCTTTCTGTCGACATGATCGTGGCAAATTTTAACATTTCCAATTTTTCAAATAAACGCCTACCAGTTTGTCCACTTATCGGGAGAAACCGGTAGGCAGGTGGGACAGCAGGACTGTTCTGCTGAAATTGGGACAGTTGGTAGGTATGCGATTCGCACGCAGGGCTATAACAGTGTAAATACTGCAGAGATCACCTGTGAGAGGAGAGCACTGCACTTCTCTTTCTTGTGTCTTTTTCCTCTGTGATCCTCACTGTTACTCTTGAATTCAGGACCACAATACACATTAAATCATCAATGAGGTGTCTAATCAGTACCTGTGTGTAAGAGGTCACCTAAGACATTATCATTTTCTTTGACTACATCTATCTGTAAGGACAATGTTAATAACTGCAATTTTCAGTAGGAGGAATAGAACGTCAAGTAGATTAATAAAGTTCAGAAGAACTGAACTTAGAAAAAGAAGTTCAATGCAGTTAATTTAGAACAAAAGTGTACACTGATGACTACGTGTTCTGTCACAAGTTTGGCAATATGCTATGACTTGTACTATAAAGTAGTAATCATGAAGTGACTTTTCAGATGGAAACATCAGAAAGTACAAATGTTGTTTTCCTGTCTTCGAGAACTCAGACTGCCTCTGGCAAAATGTTTGACCTTTACATTTTTTTTTAAATAAAGCAACATAATGCAAACATTAGAGCATATTGCTCGGGGAATGGGGCATTTGGTTTTGTTGCTTAAATGTTTATTATGATGATGATGATGATGATTATTATTATTATTATTTATATGAATATTCATAATAATCTTAATTAATTAATTTGAATATACAGAAGTACTTAATTTCAGTATTCCAAATCACAGACAGGGAAGGGCTGGGCCAGGGGGCAGGGGGACATGTGCTCTTTGGGCTGTTACCCCTGAAGCTTTTTGGGGTCACTGGCTCTGGGCTTTTTTGGGGCCATCTGAGAGGCAGATCTTAGTCATTCTGATAGTGGATTACGCACAATCAGAGTGGCCTAGCAGCAGTGTGAACCTGTCTCCTAGTTGGCAGACAGTAAAAACCTGGGGCTACCCACCAGTCATTCTGCTGATAGCCATTCTCTCCCAGCAACTGGCAACCAGTCAGTGAATGACTGTCAGCAGTCTGATTGGTGGATGGCTAGATTGCTGACAGCCATTACCCTGCATAGAAGCTTGTAGGGAGACAGCACGGTACCTTAGTAGGGGTACATTATAATTTCTTCCTATGAGAAGATTGCCACCAGGCTAAAAGTTGCCATCCTGCCCCTGCTCATAGACAAAATGTTTTATCTTGCTCTCCAGGCATGGTAAATGGTGCTCCTATCAGAGGGACAGTAGGGTCAGCGTAGGAGTGGCAGTAAGGAGTGGCAGTATTGCCATACTAACACTGATGTTTATTCTTTATATGGAAATTTCTTGGGGTACATTTTTCCAGTCTGCATTTGCAGAGTTTAAAACCCTTAAAGACACTTGGCAATTAGTGACTGAGCAAGGAGAAGAGGAGCTCAGGTTCACAACAATGAAAGCGACCAGGTAGGGAGGGTAAATTTAGTAACTCCCTTTTTCATGTCCAGTGTTCAGTGTTTGCCTCACAATATATAAATATAAAAATGTAAAGTTCAGCTCTATTTGTATAAATTGCAAACCATTCAACATCAGCATAAATTTAGATTTTATATACAGATGTGACACTTTAAACATTTCTAAAATACTGCCATGATGCTAATATGCTTTCAAGTCACACTTTCAAGTTGCATTTCCAACAGTAACAGCTAGGTGGTGTATCAATGCGGAAGATAACCATTGTCAATGGCAGGACAACCTGTGTGCTTTTAATCCTTTTGACTCATTTCATGAAATCTATATGTGACATGGGGGCAAACTGCGACATGGGGGTATTTTAGAAAAGTGTCATATCAAGTTTCTTTGTTATTTCTTGTTCATATGTTTGAGATAACAGAGCAAATGTTTATAAACCCTAAATCATGTAGACAATCCAGACACAAGTGCAGCTGGCAATATACACACTGGCATTCTGAAGGAAGTATAATGTTAAGTGACTAGATCCAGCTCTCTGTGGAACTCCACTCGCACAGACAGCAGTGCGGTCCCTTCCCTCTCTTGGTCACAGTAAGACAGGGGTATAGCTGCTATAGGCCTATTATACATGATTATTTTGACCAATATTAACAATAACCAACAAAATTATTTTTACCTGTCTTCAATCCCAACGTTTACACCTAAATGATTTATACAGTTCAGGATAAAGGGTTGTGCGATTATACAGTATATATATACACTTTTATTTTTTAATTTATTTTTTAACTTATTTGAATGTAACCTATTCTAATCTTAATCATTACTTACTTTTGCTGAAGCCCTGTAAGAACATATCTTTTGACATGAATGACGTAGTCGCATGTTAGGTCATGTCATTTTCAGAAACTATAGCCAATACGTCTTATCTGAATGATATGTAAGCAGCCCCTAGAAATGTGTGAGGGCCCTCTTTCTGCATGGGGGGCCAGTTGCCCTTTTGTTAATCAGGCCCTGGATTTATATGTATATTTTATGTTTAGTCAAGATCTAACAGTACAACATACTTCACGCTACAGATAAAGTGAATGGTAGGAAAATTCTGGCTAGGAGTATGTTGTTTCTCGTTTTGAAATGTACAACATTGTATTTTATTCACAAAATTTGCCAAATAAATGCATTTGGTTTTCTAAACTGAAACTACAACACAATTAGTTTAATCTGTATTCTGCATTCTGAATTGTGTTTAATGATATCCCACCTTCACTGTGGTTTTGAAATGTGAGACATGCAAAACCTGTTAATAATGACATATTCCAGGGAATAAGAATTACTCAATATATAAACTTCCAGCTGTTACTGAGATTTCAGGAGCAGAAAATTCAATTAGTAGCTTAGATAAAAGTCTGCCGTGAGTAGCAAATTCTCTAAATGGAGAAAGTACAGGTACAACTGAAACGCCTAATTCTTTGATACATTTTTAGACATTGCTGATTGAAGATTTAACTAATACAGAAATGTGCATAGCTCTAAATTTCCAATTTCCAATTTAGAGTTACTGGAACACAAATGCCTTCATCATGATAATTTATATGGCATCGCTAATTTCCAGTATTGTACAGAGAATGTTATAGTCATTCACATCAGTCTCTGACCTGTTGTATGTTACAGTCTGAATTTGTTAACATACACACAGGGTTTATTTTATTCAGCAGACAATTAACCTGCGGTTTTTGTAGTCTTGAGGAATTTGGAGCACTCATGCAAACATCTGGAGAAGAAACTAAGCACCTCAAGCCACTGTGATTCTTTTTGTGATTAAAATGTATTTGCTTGTGTGAAAATCTCATTGTATCCAGACTTACGTACTACTGAACATACAAGTGGGCATGTCCATGTTGAATTGTTGCATGCAGGGAGAATACTTTATTTTCACATTTTGCACACAGACCAATGTAACTGTTAAACTATTATTAGACTTAGGCTAGGAACTTATCTCTCAACTCTAATATTGCAGTTAATGAAATTTACCTCCCCTGCAATTTATCATGGTTTTGCTCATTCATAACATTACGTTTGTAAGATTAATAAAGTTCAATGATAATAGCATGGTAGGCAGAGAAAGTAGATGTGCCCTAGTGAGTTTAAGTGACACATGTACGCTGTTGCTATTCATAATCATCCAACAACTTTGGTCTGTGCAACCTTTTGGTTAAAACTTTTTTGTGAGCTGTAAAGTGATCACAACTGACAAGAAATGAGTGTAAACTAATGGTACTGAGGTCTATAACAACAAACAACAAAAAACACACCCAAATTCTGCGGTTTCAGCCAAGTTTTATCATTTCTTTGTAAAAAAAAAAAATACAGATCCATAACCAAAACAATTGGTATCCATTGGTGGATACAGTATGGATATGGATACAGTATATTTATATATTTTAAGATGTTAAAATGTTGTGAGTCTTGTAATCAATTCCATTAATTAATGACATAAGCCAGGGATTCCATCATGAATCTGGACGTTATTTGTCTGGATTTCAAGCTCTTCATGTTAAGATGGTCCAACACGAGCCATGAGACTTCCTTATCAGAAACAGGATGGAACCAGGTTAGATCCTGATTTATATAATATAAATTATGCAAAACAGAACAAGTCTGTGTCTTGAATACTTGGCCACCCTGAGACAGAGCAGTTAAACAGTCTAATGGGGATGGCCACCTTGAGAAGTGATTAGTCTTACAGTGTGTGAAAAGCATTGAGATACAGAGATACACCTCCCAACATTTACCATTTACGGGGAGAAGATCGGGACAAATATGTTCATGCTCCAGCTCTTCCCGACTCCACCCAAGCCCTGCCCTGACTCAAGCCAACCTGCCCGACTCCACCCAATTCCTGCCCTGACTCAAGCCAACCTGCCCGACTCCACCCAAGCCCTGCCCTGACTCAAGACAACCTGCCCGACTCCTCCCAAGTCCCTTAATGACTCCTCCCAAGCCTCTCCCTGACACCTCCCATGGCCCTCACCTTTTGAATGGCGATAAGGAATATTTTACTTTTCATTTGATAATACCCTCAAAACCTTCTGAATTGTCTTTTATCGGGTAAAATTGTTAGGCGGATGGGACAGTGCGACAGTGGAACAGTCACCCATTTGAAGGACTATCCCGCTGAAATTGGGACAGTTGGGAGGTATGCAGAGGAGGTTGAAGAAGAGAAGAATTTCTTTCCAACTGTCAAGTGTTTAGATCCAGCTCCTTATTCCATGGTCACATTATTCTGGAAAAGCTAGTATCTTTATTTGTTATGCAGCTTCTATGTCGCAATGATTGAACAATCACTTATATTATGCAACCAGTAAATGCCAATCTTTGCCAACTGCAATTAAACAAAGCTTAGTTGATGGCATATTATGCTGTCTACAGATCTACAAGGGTACAAAATAAACATTAATATCTCTGTTTGTGCTATGAATGACCACAGAGTTATCCTTTCCCACTTGCACATCAAAGTTAAACTAAAGCATTATCTTATGCACACTGCATGGAAAGCATTCAAGTATAATTCTTCTGAATTTAAATACTGGCGAAAAGGTCAACACAATTGTATAATTATAAAAATTGGAGCCTTAATGGGCACATACAAATGTCAGAGAGACGAAAGTGATGTGTGTTTTATTAAAAAAATATAAGGCTAGAATAAAAAAGTACTAAGACCTCAGTTAGAAATAATTAACTGCTCACTGCTCATTAGTTTCATCTTCTCAATTATTCTTAAATATAACTTCATGTTCTGTACATCCTATTTTCCTTGACGGGATTCAACACATGAACACTTGACCTAAATGTTTTAAACAGCATAATACAATCTTTATACAGACTTGCATCTATCCCTCTAGCAATTGCATCTATCCCTCAACCGTTACTGAATATTATTCCCTTGTATTCCTGAATCTGCTGCGATTGTTAATTTGCACATAGACACATAAAAGCACACCACATATTTACAGATGTAATGATTTAATAGTCCATTGATACGAATAAAGCTTTGTTAGAACATCTTAGAGTCAAGGATTACATAACTACAGAGCTGTTGTACAGTAGAAGCTGTAAAAAATATATTAAACGGGGTCAAATTAGGTAAGTAGGGTACAAAAACTGTCGCAATCTCCAGGTTAAATGTAATTAGTTTAATTTACTGCTTATCGTCCACTAGTGTTAGTTGCTTTCATGATGCTTAAGGGAATACAGTACATTTACACTGCTATACCATAAGGCATGAAGTCTAAAATGCCTCTGGTGTAAAACAGAGCTTGTTGCAATGCAGGATGAACATGGCTTTATGGTATCATGCTTGACACACAGAGATAGCTATAGCCACTGGCATAACTACTGCGGGTGCAGGGAATGTGGGGAGCCTGTGTTAGCCACTCACATGTTCTGACTATTCACTGTATTTTCCTATTAATGATACAGTTTTGTGTTCAGTGGATAAAATGTTTTCTATGACAAACAGAGAACAACTAAATACAAACAACAAAAAATTGCTTTAGTGTTTATAACTTTCTAATCTAATTAGTAGCGTCCAAAGGTTTTCCGACTAATGAAAGTTTGATCAGCGACCTGTCACTTGGGCAACATTTCCGCCTTTTGGCGTAAACACAGCACTCTGACAGGTGTTATTCTTAGTTATGTTGTGGAGAACAAGATCTCATCACATAATGCATTCAGTAGGCACTAGAATGTTCCACTTGAAGGAAAACCTAACAAGTCACTTGTACGCGACAGATGTAGAATTTAATTATGTTTTCTATAACCACCGCTCTGATCCATCCAAACAGATGAGCAGTTAGGACAGATAAAAATGAAATCAAATGTCAGGAGTCATTAACATGTTTTATGTAAATGTCAACATTAAAATCATAGCAAAGAATTCATATTTGTAGTAAAATATATTGTGTGCCAACAACAAAAATGGTTATAGGAAATAACAGTCTAGAAAATGTCAAACAATAAGAACGCAAGAGTCAGCATTATACTGACAGAAATATTGCGCAACAAATATTTAAGGTAACACATATTTTTTCATTTTAGCTTTTAGGAAAATGTATTTAGAACTCAAAACTTACATATATAGATGAATCCGCGCGGGGGTCAGGTGTCCTAAGGGCCCCGTGCCTACACCAGCCACCGGGCCACCCTGGACAAATTTCAGAACTGAGAACCTGAGTGCCTTTAAAAATGACTGATGTGCATGACCCTTGCACGCAACCGCAGCCACCCACGTGTACCTCGACTTGAACTAGCTCTCTGTGCACCCGCTCACGGCTTTCAAATCATGGTTGGGGGGGGAGCACTGAGAACAGCTGCTTGAACTGAAACAGGGGATTGGATCAGCAGAGGAGTGTTTCCAAGGGGAAGTGTGCAGGCACAGAACCACCTAATTCCAGAATCTGGACCAGATTCTAAAGGCACTACTGACTTAATCACAACGTACTTTAATTTTGCACACAGATACTGACCAGTGTCACTGTTATACTGTCATTAGGGCTAGGAAACATCATCTCATAACTCAACATAACATAATACTGTTTGTAACTTTTCTTTAACTACCCTGCAATTCGACATGGTTTTGCCCACTCTTGAGTAAGTTGTGAGTAAGTCAATGGTTGGCAGGGCTCACAGCCTCAGCTCAAATACTGGGAGAACTGCTGGAAATTCAGTCGACAACCTTGAAAAAAAAGGGCAGTAGCTAAGTACAGAAGAGAGAAAAGCAAAAGATAAAAAGAATTCAGACAAATAAAAACGGAACAGTACAGTCCTTTTGGGGAAACAGATTGTCTTTCACCCTTCGAACTACCTTCGGTCTTCAGGTGCTTTAAACCCATTCCTTTTATATATATACTCTGCGCTCTCTGCTTGCACTTGTGTCTGGCTGCAGGGTTTAAACTCCCTCAGGTTTAACCAGCCCTTGGTTTCCTTATTTGTTTGATTAAATATTATAAATCAAACAAATAACTGGAGGGGTGTGGTTTGAAACATTTTGAGCTCTAGCAGTTACCTTGGGAAAATAGCCAGCCCAAACTGCAAAATGTGTTCTCGTTCCTCTAACATCGAGTTCCTGATGCCAACTCACCAGGGAGCTTCAGTAAACCTTTCACTTGTGTACCTGTGTAAACCTTTCACGGCAGCAGCCTGTGCATCTTTGAAGTGTCTGTGCCCTGATCTTCTTCCGAGACTAGCTATTTAGTCAGTAGCGCATTCATCCCGCTCCAGCAAAGTGTTCTGCCGAAACGTCACCACCGTCTGTCAAAACATACAGAACACATGGAATATAAAATAGAAGGAATGGTTGTATCTCACAACTCTCTAATTTTCAGTTTATTCTACATACTCCAGGAGGTTATTCTACATACTGGGGTGATATATAGACAACCAAGACAGCGTTAGGAACAACATCATTACAAGACATCACTAAAATGGCATTAAAAGGGGAGTAATAATAAACAAATGAAATTAAATAAATTTTAATTTACCTGATGTAATGTAAAGTGAGGTTTCTTTGAGCTCCACGAGTAGTAGGGACATTTTGAGAACTTAGAATCTAGTGACTGCCAAGCAGGTTTAGTAGGCAGGGAGGGCAGGGTAATGCCAAATGCAAAAATTACATTTCTCCTCGTATCCCAGTGCCAACTACATCAAATGAGCTACACATTTGACCCCATAAGTACCTCCCGGCCAGTGAAAGACATCTAGTGAGAGTTTTCTTTTCCCCTTGTATGATTTTGTGCTGACATTGGTAGATGACTACACCAAAGTATAGGTGCACTCTTGAAACACTACAAATACTTGCCGCTTAGAAATGCTTTATATCCTTTGGAACAATCATTAATAGCATATAAAATATGACAATGAGTTTCTTTGAACACATTTTTGCAATAGTGAATATCCATCTTTTAGGTCACAGTGTTCCTTTGCTCATACAAATTTCCAGTCCATTATTTAAAAAATAATTTAACTTTCCTAGATGTTTTAATAAACTGCTGAGAGGAATTAAGTAATTATTATATTGACTAAAAGACCCTGTGGATGAATACAGGGAGGGGGCAAGAAAAGAGAAAGCACTCACATAGCTAATATTTCTCAAAATAAAAAAACAGACTGACAGACAGACATACAGATATTCTACAGGATTTACACAGAGGACCAGGTTCAGACTTACGTACTACTGAACTTACAAGTGTAAAGTTACAAGTAGGCAAAACCATGATGAATTGCAGGGGAGGTAAAATGAATGTTAGTGTTTGCACGCAGGAGGAGTACTTGCTTATTTGCTTATTGCTCAAAGATACTGAGCAGAGTTACTGTTACACTCCTAGGGCATACCTCCCGCTTTTGGGGGACTGTCTCGCTGTCCCTCTCGCCTCCCAATTTGTCCCACTAAGGGGACAAACTTTGTTTTAAATTTGTATAATACATTAGCCACAAGCCGCGCCATTAAAAAGGGGGCAGGGCTTGGGAAGAAAGGGACAAATCCGAGGCGCAAGGTGCACCTCGCGCTTTTTCCCGTCTTCGCGTGGGATTGAATCGGCCCCATAGTTTGCAACTAATGAAATTTACCTTAACATGGTTTTACCCGCTCGTAACTTTACCCCCCTAAGCTCAATAGTAAGTCCGGATAAAGTCTAGAGTTTTAAAATGTACACCACAGCAAACCTATGTTGCAAACTGTAAAACCTATGCAAACAAAACACCACACACTTATGGTTTTGAAAATAGGAACACACTCTAATACCACTTTTTCACCAAAAACTGTTACTACCAGGGTAGTTTGCTAGGGCTCTGAATAACCCTGGTCACTAACCCCATTAACACTGCTGAATTGCCCTGGTAATTCACAAACTACTCTGGTCAACATCATTCACACTGAACCAGGGTAGTTAGGGGAAACATGAGATTCACCCTCATCATACAGCCGTGATTGGCTGCAGAAAGTGATGTCACAAAAAAAATTTAATATATGAAATCAATGATAAAAAAAATATTTTAAGTAAAAAGATAAAATTAAAAATATAAAAAATGTAATAAAAAATTAATAAAAAATATTAATAAAAAACAATAAAAAATTATTTAAGAAATCATTAAAAAAAGTTTATAAAAAAGTTCAGTTGACTGAACTGCCCGGGTAATAGCCTTCAGTGTGAACGTGCTATGAATGAGTAAAGTCTAACTCATGCTTTAGTATGAATAGTATTGTAATCACTATCAATTAAATCAGTGGTGTGGGTTCAAAAGACCCGGATCACCACTGATTTCACTGCAGGTACCAGGTTAAATAACCAATAAAAACCCTGTATTTTACTAAAAACCTGGGTCTATGTGTAAAAACCTGTGTTTTTTATGTATATTCTGACTGAGCCTTAATTGAGAAGTTTTCGAAAATTCTGTTGTTAAGTCAATGCCCTCTTACAGAAGCATTTTATTCTTTACATGATCTTTTTAACATTTAATAATATAATAGGTAAGATTATATTATGTCTTCATTTACCAAAACCTTTGATCATAAAACAGTTTTTAACCTTACATTACATTTCCTAATTAAATCCTGATTCTATACCTACAGTATCTTCCTGGCAGAATGATACATTCGCTTTTATCTTTCTATCGCAAAGAATCTTTCATCAGTATTAGCTAATTGCAAAATCATATTTTTTATTTATATCATACTTTTCCTTTCAACACATGCAAGCAGTGGTTTCCATACCTCATAATAACGCACTAGAAGAAAGCGTTTGGTAAAAACTATTATTAAAGAAATACAATGTGTGGATAATTTATTATTTTATGTGTGCTGTGATTTGAGCATAATTATGTGCCAGATTCAGACTTTCATTTTGATGAAATCATATCAGCAAGCAAACAATTAGGATAAGGCTGCAAGCATTACAGACATCCATAGGTTCATATTTTAACCAGTTACTTCCATGTAGAAAGACCACTCAGATTTGCGCAAGTACTCAAGTCGTTATGGTATGCATTAACAGGGAACATCTAAACTGAACATTGACTAGGAGAGAACTCCCACTTGCAAACTGTGCAGAGTGCCTTTATAAGAAGTCCTCCTTTATAAGAAATCCTCATTGTCAAAATGAGTGTGTTAAAACAACTGGGAGAATTCCTGTGCCACCTTTGGGTTGTGTCTAGTAGGCCACATCTCATACAGAAAACAACATGCATTGTTGAATACACTATTGGAATAAATAACTGCCTAGAGTAGTTCTACAAACATTTCTGTTGTTCTGTGTTATGTGGATTTATGTGGCACAGAAAAATTCCACCTGACACCTTTAATTCCTTGTTTAGGTTGAATAAATGTGCAATGAGAGCAGACTTCTATGATGACTAAACATTGCAGTTCAGTATATCCCCAAACACTTCCTAAGTAAGTCTGTTATGTATTGATGATAGGTTGGAATCAGTAGAACATGTCGTGCACAGTGCTGGAGAGGGGGGAAAAGGGGATACAATTTACCTGGGCTCGGGACCGGGGGCCTGAATTGCGGAGCTCTTTATTTTATATATATATAGACATATATATATATATATATATATATATATATATATATATATATATGCATATTTTTTTGTTCAGGGGGGGGGGTGGTGGTGGTGGCTCCCAGGGCCTGCAGGTGCTGCAGTCCTGGGAGCACAGGGACCCTGTAGCTGCTTGCTCAGGCAATCGATCGTCTCTGACAACTGACCTCCCAGATTTGCAGCCAGCCAATCACCGGCTTCTGCAGCCATTTTGATTTTTCTTCCTATGTGCTGTGTCCATCCCTGCTGAAGACAGGTAAGTGTATTTATGTGTGTACTGCGTGTATGGTGTGTGTATTATGTGTATGGAATGCGTATTGTGTGTATGGTGTGTGTATTGTATGAAGTGTGTGACTGCTATGTGAATAGTGTGTGTATTACACTCATTTCCAGTAATAACTTTGATTTGTGTCTTATTTGTGTACCATTATATTCCAATTACTGTGAGCACATGAAGTATATATTTGTTGATACTGCTTGTTAGTATACTGATACCCAGTCATTTCTAAGACCCCCCACCCACAATTAGCAAACTATAAAATAGTACAATAAGTGGAGAGGGTCCTCACTGCTCCCCTTTTCTAAATGACAGTGGACTCCTGTGAGGCACCCCTCTCTTGTGGCATAGACAGATTCCTATATTTAGTACCAGCTCTCCCCCATCAGTGCCCCTAACTGTATCTCCAAGATGGCACACTTGTTTCTTCTGTGCCCAGTATCAAAACAAACACAAATAAGGATAAGTACTGTTAATGCAAATCAAGACAGGTTAGACATCACTTCTGCCCATTGAGCCATCCATGCTGCCCCGTGTTCACAGCTTTATGGCTCTGGTCATCTCATGTTTCTCCACCATATTATAAAGCTAAATAGGATTCTGAAATAACCTGAACAGATTTGTTGGTACCTCTTACAAAATATTATAAATAATTGGATTACACCTGTTTGCAATCTAAAGAAGGCACCCTCCAACCCAACATAGCTTGAACAGTTTACTCAGGAAGTGAATGATTGGGGCAAAAGGCAATATATGTAGATGTGTACACCTCGTGAAAATACAAGGTACAGTAAGGTAATTGTAAAATGTGTTATTAAGGAATATACTATGCATAATGCTACAGCTGAGCATAAAGAAATAAAACACTGCTCAGCTGGATGTTTAACCATTCTGAACTCTTGACTCTTTATTGAATGAAGACTTTTTTGGCTCTACGTATGTGAGTAGCTGCTAGAGGATCTCCTCTGCTCGATCCGTATGGATCAGTGGTTAGTACAAGCAAATACACAAATTTATATTTGTACATTTGTATATTTTATAACTAGTGGTTCTGACAAAACAACTCACATTGAGCTGCTCTCTTTTAGTTTCTCCCTGCTTGATTGGGTCAGCTCCTCATTTAGGACCATCTGTCCCCCCAACATTATAAAGGCTCGACAGCCTCCTGCAGTGACATCTAGAATCATGTGGGGGGCCCGGCAGCCCGGGACTTTGTGAGTCCCGGGCCTGGGTGATGCTGGCGGCGGCCCTGGTGATTAAAGAGTGTGCAGAAAAATATAAGCATCCTTTTTGGACGTCATTTCCATTATTATTACTTTGATCAGTTTTATGTTATTTCAGATAACAATACAGGCTTGTATTTATGTCATGTATATATGTAAATAGGAAAGTTTGGTGTATGAGAGCAGCAATAGTTAAATTGTTCTTTCCATGTACTAATCAGTTTTTGGGTGCATGTTTCTTGTTTTATATATATCTTGCTTTGATTTGCATCTAATGTAAAATGCACCCAGCAATCAATTTCTAACATTACCTTTGATGTGTTGCATTTTCATTTCATTTGGAAAATCAAAGAAAGAGAAGAGGCCGCAGAGAAGATGTGCTGGATATGTAGAGCACGGGGCTTCACTAAATGTGTCATTTCTCCTCTGTTTATTCCCTCTGTTCTTGTTTGTACAGTTCACTAATTCGGAGGCCTCCCGGAGTTTTAAAAATCCTTCTTCTGTCACAATTTCTAGGACAAAACATTTGTTTCGCTGTACTTAAGATGAATATCGGAGGACTTGAACAGCGCAAAATAAACTCTGCCACCACTTAATGCAGTGTAATCTACTGTAAATTTTGTCTGATTCAATATTGAATGAAGCTGTTTTTGTGTATGCAGTAGTCTCACATTTGCTTTGGGGAAGTAAAAATTGATTACATCAAGATATATAAGCGGTCTAGCGCTTGATGCCGCCGTCACACTTTGTAAAACCAGGNGCAAGTCTATGAAAGCTTTACTGTAGAAATGAAGACACAGGGATTTGGTCCCAGTGATGGTGATATATAAAAGAGGTCACAAGTTATTCCAAATTTGTTATTCAAACTTGCTAGGTGACAGTAAACCACTATATACACACATTCAGTTAATAAAATAACAATAAATTGTGACAAATTTACTAAGCGGTGAGATTGCAGGGAGATTGAAAAGTGGGGATGTTGCCCATAGCAACAAATCAGATTTGAGCTCACATTCTCACTTGGTTGCTACGGGCAACATCCCCTCATCTCTCTGCAATCTCTCTGCTTAGTAGATTTAGGC
>JABWIB010000536.1:101561-113908 GCA_016617825.1 Platyplectrum ornatum | reverse complement strand
CATTGAACAACATGCAGACGCGGTGACCTCGCGCCTGCGTACTTGTAACCTCGCGGCTGCGAGTTTATCGCAGCCGCGGGTTACACAAACCCGACTTTAGTGAATTTCCCCCCTAGGCTTTTGTTTTTTTTTATTTTGGGGGAGAAACCCTCACCCTCAAGTCCTCTGCTTTTGCTCCTTCTTCCTAATAACATATATTAGAGTAAGACAAGGGGAGGTGAAAATTAAGGGCTCTATAAATACAGGTTTCAATCCAAACTGATCTGCCATCTTCCACAGTTCTAGTAAAGATCCTCCAGTTTATTGTGTATCTATCTATATATATATATATATATATATATATATATATATATATATATATATCCTCTGGTTTTCTGCTATTTTTCTTTGATATCTTGACATTTAACTCACTGCACTGTGAAGTCTATGTACTTTCCTCATCCATTGTGGTTGATGTACAGGCATTAAGTCCAATCAAGAATTCTTCTGATGAAATACCAATAGAATGCGATAAATAATATGAACCTCATATCTAGTGAAACAAGCAATCATTGCATGTCATAAGCACCCAATAAAAATAATTATATTCATATGCAAAAACAAGATATTTCCATTTAGGGTTCCTTCAGTTAAGATCTGCCTGCTGATGAATTACTCATAGATGCTATTAGCAGCTCTTTTAAGCTTGAATTATGCTCCTTGGCAATTAATGAAGTAACTGTTGTTGAGAATTAGCATCACAGTGCAAATAATATATTTTAATGGTTTTGCTTCAAATACAGCATTACATAATGGCAACTGTTTTCTCATTATTACATTAAACAGATGCATGGAATGTTTTTTGTTTTATTTTTTCTATAATATATTAAACTATATTTAGTCATTTATGAAGATTTAAAAGACCAGGTTCTTAACACAATTGATGGATGCATGCATCTAGTGTGCTTCCATGCAATAGAATTAGTTGTGACATGTTTAGCAGACTATATTTTCAATGCAAAAATCTTTACGTAAGCTGGGTACACACTTCGGCCTAAATTTACTAAGCAGAGAGATTGAAGAGTGGTAATGCATACCCCACAACTGTCCCGCTTTCAGTGGGACACAGTCCCGCTTTTGGGGGACTGTCCCGCTGTCCCTCCCGCCACCCAGCTTGCCCGCTAAGGGGACAAACTTTGATTTAAAAAAGGGGCGGGACTTGGGCAGGGAGGGGGAGGAGTCAGTGGTGTGTCAGGGGCAGGTTTGGGTTGGTCCGGGGGCAGGGCTTATGCGTCCCGCGACCCAGACCTTAAAAGTTGGGAGGTATGGTAATGTTACCCATAGCAACCAATCAAGCTCTCGGTTTCATTTTACACTCAGCATGTGAGCTTGAATCTGATGTTGCTATGGGCAACATCCCCACTTTTTAATCTCTCTGCAATCTCCCTGTTTAGTAAATATAGGCATACATTTTTCTGACATATCTGACATAAAATTCTGACATATTTTATTGGTTGCTCCCTGCTGTAATTTCCAGTCTGTCATTGCAATGGTTTCTTCACAGATTTCAGCATCCTGCTCTCAGGTTGCTCCACAGGTTTTTGTACCCTGCACAGTGGTCTGGATTGGTCCTCAGAATTGTGTGACATGTTGCTGTATGAACTGTTTTTCTCTGCCACATGGCAAAGTTGTGTGGTGGTGAGTGCTATTTATTATACAATGAACTAGCCAGGTTGTATGGCAAAAGTGCTCAGGGTTAGTAGCAGAAATTGAGAGTAGTTTTAATATGGCAAAAGTGTCCCAGGTAGAAGGAGTAGAACATGTTAAGTGGATTAAGGTCTTGGTAAGAAAAAATGAGAATGTGAGCTTCCAGTTCCGGACGGCAAGCTGATGGCCGCGGTCTTCTGAGCTCAGACTATCCTCATCACCTCCATGGACCTCCAGTCTGCTGGCATTTTCAGTCCCTCTACTTGCTTGATAATGTTGCTACACTTGCTTGACAATCGGCCCCCTGGTGTATGGATCGATTCCTGACTCCCGCGATGACAGCAAAACAAAACGCATCGCGAGGAGACCGTCAGCGTGCTTCTGGTATAGCAAGGTCTGGCATATAGGCTGTAGTAGGAGCTTCATCTCCTACAGCTCAAAAGGAGGTAAAAATTACAGATCACAATATAAACCGGGAGGCAGCACTCTTGCTCCCCTCTCCAGTTACCTATTCTGAGGTGGTCGAAGCAATAATTTATACTATTGGCCCAATGCTGCAAGCCCAGACTTCTCAATTAGATGCCTCAAATCAGCGTTTGGAGACACAGATAACCCTGATATCACAGAGGGTTCTGGCAGTGGAACACCAGTCAGGCTGCACATTTCAAGAAACATTTCAGGCTTAAACTGGATGACCTTGAAAATAAGTCATGCCGGAACAATTTGCGCATTATTGGACTGCTGGAGTCGGTCAAAGGAGGAGCATTGATGAATTTTCTCACTACTTCTTTACCAATTTTGCTTCAAATTCAAGATAAATGTTCTGGATCATCGGATGGGCATTCCAAGGTAAGATCTTCAGGTTAGGCCCCGTCCGGTTATCTTTCGGTGCCGCAATAATGCCCACAAGGTGGAATTTTGGACAGCGTATAAGAAGCAAAGAACCATCTCTTGGGAAGATTGTCATCTTCGTCTTTTTCAAGACTATTCAGTTAATGTTAGCAAGACATGTAAGGCCTTTTCGAGCCTATGCTCCTCTATGATACTTGTGGGCGGCGCTTTGCTCTCATATATCCAGCACGTTTGCGGATATTTGTGGGACCTGACTATAACGAATTTCATGATTTTACAATAATTCAAGCTTCTTCTACTTACCTGGGGGAAGAACAAACAGCAGAGACTACATCTCTGACCGAAGTAGCAAGGTAAAGAGCTTTAAGACTTTGTGATAGTGGCGTATAGACTTCATGCTTTTGGACATGTTGATTTAAGTGAACTGAGGCACTACTTATTTCACTGCTATTATCTTATGGTGGGACTGTGCTGCTTTTCTGAATTTGATCTGCTGTACTTCTGGTTATGGGGGAGATTTGATTTTGGTGGTTACTCTCTTACTTGCTGAACTTTGGATAGTAATGCGAAATATATCACAAACAAATAGCAAAGTAAGAGTAAGAAAAATAAATAAACCGGGTTGTCTCCTTTCTAAGCTAACCTGGGACCTGGGGCCCAGACTTCTCCCTCCTGTCTTCTGCCTGGTCAGGACCTGTTGCTGGTGGTGCCTCTTCAACCACTGGGACCCCTTTAAGGCATATCTGGGCAGCAAATTTAAGAGCACTTTCGCGTACAGTAAGTAAGCTTAACCTTCTCCCTTTGCTTTAGCACGTGCAGGATAAATTAAAGACCTGGGCTAGACTTCCTCTCTCGGTAATGGGACAGGCAAATCTGATTAAAATGGCAATCCAGCTGAAAATCCTGTATGTCCTCAGCAATCTCCGGTTCTTGTACAACAGAGTTTTTTCCGGAAGATACACTCTCTGATTACCTCATTCGTGTGGGGAGGCTCAGATCAATTGAAGGGCATTCTTCTTTCTCATTTGGTCATGCCCTCGAGTTCAGTCTTTCTGGACCTTGGTTCTTTATTGTCTCAACTCCACCCTGCCTACTCCTCTCCCACTAGATCCTGGAAAATGCTTGTTTGGGTTGGGATTTTATGACTGCTTTTCCTGCGCCCTCCAAACCTATCACTTCTCACTATGTTCGTGAGCACTATGTTCGTGGCACATGAATGGCATCTTTCGGCTGATCGCGGCTGCCCTGCTCGTTTCTATCGAGTCTAGCCTCCCTGGCTCCAGTCCTCCTGTTACCTGGGTTTGGGTTCTGTTTTGTAGTGTTGTGTTCGCAGTGCCCTGCCCTCCTGCTCTGTTCATCTCTCCTCCCCCCCACTCCCCCCCTTTTTTCCTCTCCTGTGTTCTGGCAGGTATGCTGTTTACCCCGCTTCTTGCAGTTTGTGTTCACTAGCGGCTCATTTCACTTATGGGTCGGGTAATTGCTCTATATGTTCACAGTTGAAATATGTACTGTTTTCTTTTTGTTGTGCTGAGATGACATGTTCTGCTCCTATACTATTACTGTATGGGTTTTGTTTGTTTGTTTTGTTGTTGTTTTTGTTCTGTTATTGTATGTTTCATGCTCGAAAATCAATAATAACAATTTCTTGATTAAAAAAAAAAAAGTTTGTAGAGAAGAGGATAGTCTAAATGGATGAGAGAGATTATTCCAGAAAGTGGGTGCCCACATCCCTGCATCATCCAGGACAATGACTCGAGTATAAGCTGAGAGGGGCACTTTCACCAATGCGCTGAAAAATTAGGCTTATAGTCGAGTATATACAGTAATAATAATGCTATTTGAAGATATCCAAATTATCTCCCCATAAGCCTCCCTTTCCTCCCTCTAATAGTTGTTATTAAGGGAGGAAAATGGGGGTACACATGGGGAGACAGGATATTTTACAGAGTTAAAATAAATGTAAAAATAATAAAAACAAATCGAACTGAAAAAAGTGGTTTTCCATTATTCATATTTTATTTAACAAATTTGAAATGAAATTATCCTGCTTCTAGTGGGATAGACTAACAATTNGCCTTTATAATTTTCCTCCTCATACCCACTTCCTTTACTTAACATCAAGTCTGCCTTATATTTATTTTACTGATGAACTTAGCTTGGCACCTGTCTCAGTGTGACATTAGTATTAAATGTGTTTCAGAAAACTAAAAACATAAGTCATGTACTTAGCTCATGCCTAATAGGATTTGACATGAATGAATTGCTGCTGGAGTTGTAGAAGCCTATTTAAACAGGGATATGGCTCTCATACAGACATCTTGGATCAAGCTGTCATATTTGGAATATTTTCTAAGTGCCAGAAAATCATCTAGTAAACCATTTGTTTGTTAATTTTTATAACCACAAGAATACATTACATGTGATGTCGTCTGCTGCCCACAGTCAATATGATAAAATCATTCCACTGAAATTGCATATAAGAAAACACATACTGTAGGGTAAATGTCTGATAATAGTTGCCTGGCAACACCATCAAAACCAATTTCTCTTCAGAACACAGTATGTGTCCATGACTAGAATGTTATTTATCTTCATTAGAACTAAGCAATTTATGTTGTCAACTTTCCCATGACCATTGGATGTCTTTTAGTTATACATTTCTTTCTTAACCAGTAGATATTCTGCAGTGCTTTTGTGATTTTATAGAAGACATTTTTGCTTTTGTTTCTAACTATTGCGGCCATCCAGTTTTGCAACTAAATCACCCCCACCCAGGTCCGACAATACAAATATATGATTATATATACTGCATACAATACAGGTTCTAATAAGTTGGCTTGTGTTAACCACAACCCCCATTTTATGTTTATTATTGCCATAGTGCTAAGGACAAAGAAGTTATTTAAAATAGCTACTAAAATAGCCACTAAAATAGTTAAAAGGAGAAAAATGTGTACTAAATTAGAAAGTAAAACATGACTACCCAACTACATAAATGCCTGCAAAATAGTCATGTACTTTCATTGATTATTCCTAGTTATACAAATTAATCCACATTATTATCCACATCATCATTATTATTATTATTATTAGTTTTGCAATATCTTATCCCCTGTACATTTTAAGAAATGCCTTCAAATAACGCTTTTATTTATGCCACATACACACCAATGTCCCACCAATGGATCTTTTGATAGTAAAAGTGGTGACAGGGCCACCAAGAGAAATTCTGGTCCTGGTACAGCAACTTGGGACCCCTTCATATTTAATAATCACAAATTGTTTGTACATGGCGGCATACCATTGCCGTACATGTTTCCACACCATTTGGGGCATGACTTTGCCCAACTGAATGCATACCTATCATTTAATGCACTAGAAGACCTACAGAAATATGTGTGTGTGTGTGTGTGTGTGTGTGTGTGTGTGGCAACCAGATAAATAGTTCCCCTTTTCCCCACCAAGCGGCCCTGGATGTGGCTACTATCAGTGTAAACAACTGTCCATTACCTACAGTAGTTTCTAAGATACAAAAATGATCTACAATATCTTTGCAGTAATACAAATATTGATCATAATTTTTAGTTACCACTTTGTTAGAAAAAAAGTCTATGTACAGACAATTACAATGTAATTATAGCTTATATTAATTTTATTATGTTATATCAGATATGTAGTGGTACGGTTAAGTGCTGTTTTCTTACCTGTACCATGTTGCTCAGGAAACAGCAGCTGATTCTGTGTAATAAAACGAGATAAATCTAATCAGTAGGTGGAGATGTCCATTATCATTTTTTATCATTCTGAATGTGAGGTTATTACTCAAAAAAAATTATGAATATTAACTTGATTTCAATTTATGACATAAGATAATTATCGGCCATATCTGTTTCTGACCTTTGCTCAACTTATCCATGTTTAAGATAAACTGTAATGAGTTTTGTTAATATTTATGTATTTCAATGGGACTGTACCTTCCTTTCAACCTTATGTATGCAAATCTATCAAAATGGATGATGGCTAATGACGCATTCCCTCTTGTGTGGAAATGGGACTACTAGATACTATAACAATTGCCACGTAAGATTAAAAAGTTGATATTCTAAAGCTTGTTAATAAAAAATACGGTATGAAGTAATCCACAAAACAATCATTTTTAGCTACCAATTTCTAGTGTCACCAGACAAATTACTACAAAATTATTTGTTGTTATAGAAAAGCTTAGGCAATTTTATGTAAGCAGCTAATATCCTGCCCTGCAGTGAGTGTCCAACACACATTTGGATCCAAGGTGAATGCTACGAAATGTACAAGTCACTTGGCTGGGAGGAATCACTATGTGGCGGTGGAAACTACAGAGGAGAGTGTTCATAAATCAGGTCAAGAGCAAAGAGATGAGCGCCGAGGGAAAATATGAGGTTACAGCAGCAGATTAAGTAGATGACTGCTATTTAAAGTATGTTGACCACTAGAGGCTTGCAAAAGAGCTCCCTGATCCTGACATGGTAAGGTACGTTTCTGAAGTGCTGGCTACTATCCTGTCTTAGATGACCAGTGAATGCATATCCATTGGGAGTTTTAATATAGTCACCCATACTGATGCTATACCCCTGGCTATGACAACACATGGAAGAGTTGATCTTAAAGTTTCCCTCAGATCAGGCTTTGCTTTCACCTTCCTCTAGGTGATATGAAGAGATGTAGGGTTCCCTTGAAAAGATCCTGCAACTGGATCATATCTCCCTTCCCATAGGAAATGAAAGTATTAGGTTTGGTTGTTAAGTGGGTTCCAGAAGGCTCAGGGGGAATTTTCCTGGAAAATTTAGCAGTTTAGAGGTTACACAGTCCTGGTACTTCAGTGGGCAATGAGTACTATTGTTTCCACATTCAATTGTCTGTTTACTTAAAAACAAATAAAACAAAAAACCTGTAAAAAAAATAGAAATAAAATATACTTACATTCCAGGTGTCGGATGCCGGACATTGAATGGCAGAATTGCGGGACTTCACGTTAAAGGTAAGTTTTTTAAAATATACGAAACAGCGAGCTGATGCAAGCTTGGTACGGCATCGTTTTGCATATTTTATAAATAGAGCCCAATATGTCAAAAGGTGTGCACCTTCCACAACATTCATTGTACTCAAAACACTAGCCTAAAAGGTAAAAATAATTCTTTCCATTAAAAACTTGTCTTAAACCCAAAATACAACCCTTAATGGCACCAAACACAAAACCCCAATAGCCAAATATAGAGTAGGGTGCATAAATATTAGTCATAATGAGAAGCTGAAAAATATTAGCCAGGTGCCAAGTTAGTCATGATTGGCACAGCAGGATTTTAAGCATGAAGGATTGTTCAAGAACAACACTGCAATTGAAAGCCAGTGTTGATGGTAAGTCCACTGAGTATTCAGGAATGTCTCAAAAAATCATGTGGATAAGCAGGTACTCACCAAGAACAGTGAAAGACGGAAAATCATGCAAGAACATTTTTGTGTTAAATGGATTGATAACAAATGATAAGGAATTCATCCTTGCCCTAGGCCAGGGTTAGGCAACCTGTGGCTCGCCAAGTGTTGTCAAAACTACAAGTTCCAGCATGCTTTGACAACACCAGGAGATCAGGTTGCCTACCCCTGCACTAGAGGTTCCTTTAACCACAATATACCTTATGTAGAAATAGAAGTCCCAGCATGCTTTACATGCTGCACACACGTAGTTGGCAAAGGATGCTGAGACTTGTAGTTTGAGTACACGAAAAGACAAAAGATTGGTCCTTAGACGTTGGAGTGCACTCTTATAATGTTAACAGATTTACAGCGAATAAATGGATAAAATACATATGTTTATTAATATATTCTAAAATTAACAGATGACCCAGTCATTCGAGCGAAAATTTTTATTTAAAAACAATTAATAGGAAGTGATATATAAAGTNATGAAATAAAGTGAATTAAAATAAAGGATGGCAGTTGCCCCCAATCCCTCTTAAATGTCAAGTTTTGGATGATATTAGCTGCCTAATAATATTGCACTATAGTATTGCACTGTCACCATTACTTATCTAATAAATTCATTCTGGGATTGTATCTCAGGGGAGTAGCCAGCACAGTTAAGTAAAGTGCAAGTGCTATGTAAACATAGATCTCAGNGTTCCATGGGTNTCACAGATCTTCTCCTGTGCATGACCATATAAGTATTGCACTATTCCCTATATTGCACAATATATTATACTATGAATTGCACTGTTCCCTATATTGCACTATAATAACCACTTNGATCCTTAAATCCCGGATCTAAGTGGAAAAAAGTGCTAGTGCTTAACTCCACTTCAGGGGTAGAAAAGTGCAAGTGCTACTCTCAAATGTTATAAATCTAGCTATCTGTAGTNTACTTCTCTAAACAGTTATATCCCAAAACCGGGAGAAAAAACGGATCTATTGCCTGCAGAGAGCTATAAGCTATTTGTCCCTAAGAGGTGATGGAAATTGTACTGTCCCTCTCCTAAGGGCAAAAGGCAAAACCCACTCTAATAAGTGGGAAAATGCCAGTGCCCAAATAGTTATGTTGGTAAAGTGCTAAGTGCTATAAATAAAGCTATTAAATATCCATAGTATGATAAAATATAGTAGGGGTGCAGCTGCCAGCCTGATGCCAAACTTGTAGTTTGACAACACTTGGAGAGCACAGGTTGCCTGCCCCTGCTCTAGGCCAACCAAGTTGCCATCTAACAAAATTCCAAACTTTTTTGTTTGTTTAACCTATTTAAAAAAATAAATATTGTAACATCATCAAACATCAATTAAAAACCTATAAAGTTATTTATATTTAAAAAGCCATTAAATTAAAAAAAACTATTTTTTACTTTCATTTATTTTTTTATTTTTTTCTTAGTTTTTTGTCACATTTCCATTCTATTTCTATAGGATCAGAAGATTGCAAATCACTATAAATAATTAAAAATTATATAATAAAAAAAGTTTTGGCTTATAACTGATTAACATTGCAACTTTAGCCAAAGCTAATAGCTTTAGTTCAACTGTAAATTCGAAAAATGAATTGAAAATGTATCATTAGTTTAATTATTAACGAGCACTTACTCTACAGACCAACATTTCATTCTAAAAACAAAAAACCCAAACGGCATGTTCAAATGTAAACTAAAAAGAGGAACCATTACGAAATTTATAGCGGTAATCGTATACCTATATATAACAAGTTACCCTGGATGATACATTTTGTTTAGAGAACATTTTTTTAAAGAAAATTTTCACATTAAACAGCAGGAGGACTGTCTGGAGAAAAGAGGTTGACAGAAGAAGTATACAACAGACATTTACAGATTCTACTCAGTGCTCTTTTTCTGACAGATTACTTTTTATGGACTAGCAGTTTTGATTCTGAGGAAGGCAAAAGAAAACCCCAGCTGCCAATTTATGCTAGCAGTAGGAACAGAAAATCCTTCTTGATTCCATAAAATGGTAATCAGAATATGTCTTTCAATCAACCACCATCAATAATGCATTAGAATAATTATACATATATATCATTTTTCTTTTCTAAGGACAGCGCAATTATTTTTAAATTACATCTAATTAATTGGGGGCCACAAATAAGCTTTGGAAATATTTTCTGGCCAACAGTCCTTACAGTAAAGAAAATCTCATTAAACAAATACCTTCAATAAACTCATATATATTTATATATACTAATTAGGTAACCTCAAAGGCACCTTGATTCAGGATGTAAACAAGTTAATTATATTTATGCTTTTATTAAAATGTAACCCCTTGGTTCTCTTAAGCAATTTTCTTTTACATAAAAACTATACCCCAGTTTCAAGTAATAACATATATTTTGTTTTTTTGCATCTTATCCTCTTTTTCAATGTATACCAGGATTTTATTAGCCTTGATAGCAGCTACTTGACATAAGGTATTGTTAACAATGTTTCTGCCTGCTAATATTATCTATCTATCTATCTATCTATCTATCTATCTATCTATCTATCTATCTATCTATCTGTCTGTCTGTCTGTCTGTCTGTCTGTCTGTCTGTCTGTCTATCTATCTATGTGCATTGGTATGGGTATGGCACCCTGTTTATAGAGTGCTATGTATTGCAAGCATGGTATATTAGGTGTCTGGAAATAGGACACTATATAACACGTGGGGTATATTAGTGGGTCTGAGAATGGCACATACTATAATATATATGGTGTATGTTAAGCTCTTGGATTGGTACACTATTTCATTTATATAGTGTGACATTCCAAGACCTTTATATACCACAAATATAATATAGTGGGCCATAATATTATATATGTGTTACTGTGAATGTCAGAAATCNGGAGAATGTCGACATTCACCGGTAAAAGTCGACATTCACTGCGCGCTCGTGGTGAATGTCGAACACGTGCCAAGATTTTTATTTTGTGTTTTTTTTCCCTCCGTCGTTCGGTCGTGATAAATAATATGTAATATATGTACTATATGTATATAAAAGTGTGTACCTTTCTTGCACCTCTAATATACCCCATACACTATATAAATGAATATTTTAACGAAATCACACATTTGGAAGCCACTTTGTCACCTCCCCTAGGTATGTTCCTCACATGCTTAGTGGAAAATCTGCCACTGACACGTGCAAAAGGAACACATGGTTGCAATACAACACATAACTATACAAAGGATAAGCATATATTAAGTTTTTTGTTTTGAATGCATGGAAAATATAATTAATTATTTTATTAAGAAAATGCAATAAAATCTAACAGTGTACACAATTTTATTTACTTTTCCAATGCAGTTCAACATTATTTTAATTGTCATTTCCTACAATATGTGCTCTGTTATGGGCAATGTCTATGCTATAGCTTATTGCGCTGAGATGCTGAGTAGCTTCATTGACAAACTATTATATACTTGGTCTAGGAAACATTACCATCAGATTACATAGCACTTTACAATTTTAACAATCGATAAGACATGACGGGGTGGCAACAGAGAGAACCCTTACAATTTAGGATATTTGGGATTGATACGTAGTGGTAAGTGCTATTTATTAAACAATGGATCACCAGGTTGTAATATAAAAGTGCTTAGTGCACAGTACGATCCAGTTCACACAGCAGTGTTAGTTGAAAAAAATTGACGGTAAGTAGTAGGGTAAGTAGTAGGGTAGAACGTGTTAAGAAGGTTGAGGAATATGGTAAGCCTGACAGATGTGTTTTAAGGGAGTGCTTATAAGTTTGGAGAGTAGAGGATAACCTTAATGGGTGAGGAAGGTTGTTCCAGAGAGTGGGTGCAGACTGGGAGAAGTCCTGTAACCAGGAATCAGAGCCTTTTTGCAACAGATACATTTTTACTACATGAAATTCAACATACAGTAGTTTTACTCTGGTATAAGTTTCCACTTTATTTTTAAACTTTATATCCAGTCCTTTAACTTTAAGCCCCTGATACAGTTAAGAAATATCTTTTTGGGAGAAATGAAATGAAAAGTGAATGAAGGAGAAAACCGATGTAAATCCAAAGTAAGGGTAAATATAGGCAAGTCTTCTGAGTGCAATATTTTTTACAGAGGTTTTGTAATTATGAACTTCCTTCATTCTGACTGCCCTACAGAATTCAGGCTTTCTAGCCTATTTCCTTTCATCTCTCCTTCTTGTTCCTGCAAAGGACAGTCACTTTAACCCCTTCCGACCCTTTACGGCGCTCGTTTAAATGTCTCCCCGCGGCATCGCGGGGAGACAGGATCGCAATGGCAGCTGTCAGCTGACAGCTGCCATTGTAAGGATGCCGGG
>JABWIB010000536.1:62897-88676 GCA_016617825.1 Platyplectrum ornatum | reverse complement strand
TTAGGTAATACACAGAACACACTCCCTTGGTAATACACAGGACACACTCATTTAGTAATACACAGGACACACTCCTTTGGTAATACACAGGTCACACTCTGGTAATACACAGGACACACTCCTTTGGTAATACACAGGACACACTCCTTTGGTAATACACAGAACACACTCCTTTGGTAATACACAAGACACACTCCTTTGGTAATTCACAGAACACACAGATTTATTGAAAAACTATAAATCTCGATTTTCTTCTTTGTTTCTATCTTTTCTTATGGCCACTTCTAAATTTACACTTTACACAACCACTGAAATATATACTAAATTATATAGACATAGGCTATAAGTGTTAGGATCACTTGATTTAATAGATCAATATTGATACAAGTTATGGCTGAAACCTGTTGTTTCTTGAAATTCTATATTATTTTAAACATCGCTGCTTAGGAATGTCAGAAAACCATGATTTTCACAGGATAATCTAAATCAGAAAAGATTTGTTTTAATATTGTCCAAAACAAGCAGACATATGATATGAAGAGAGATGAACCTCTTTTACTCGTTTTTGATTTTGAGTATTTAAATTTAATAGAATTTTGGTAATTAAAACAAGTAAATGTTACCTAATGGAGTGACAAGGCAAACATTACGTCTTTTTTAAGTACAAAGGAAAAAGTAAAAACCTAATGTTGTCTATTATGGCACACTACCTTAATTTATCCACTAATAAGGCAGTCACTTACTGGTAAATATGTAAGTTATGAATTAGCTTAATTAGGCTGGACTGCAGCTTAAATGAAGTATGTCTTATACCACATTCTGCATACTGTATATGCAGGAAAAATGCACTGTAAGCAGTACCTTCGTGCACTAAAAGCTTTTCGTGTTGTCACTTGATTTACAATGCAAAACATTAGCAACTGTATAGTGAAAGGATATATAGCACTAGGTGCAGTGTTAGCAAGAGCTGGAATATGATCAACTGAACTAACGATGATGTATTAATTAAAGGTCAAACATGTAACTGCATTCAAATGTTGTGTTTGAATTGACAAGCACATATATACTATATGTACACAGGTAAACAAAAATAAAAAATGTAATAAAAAATACTATATATATATATATATATATATATATATATATATATATATATATATATAGGCAATAGCTATTCTGTGCTGCCAACAGCTTTAAAAGGAAACAAGTGTATCTCTTTGCCGTCTCATCTTCTCTAGAGTAGTTTAAAACAAAGTCCACCTCAGCTGGCTACAGCCTTTCACAAATGTTCACAAATTTACTGTCTTACATTTGTTTCCACAATGCTCATTGATCACTATGGCTTGTCCTACCTGGTACTCATTCATTCTGTGCTAAGTGCAGTATGGCAGACATTTACAAGTAATTCTAATCTTTAGTAAAATAAGTTCAGCCACAACTGAGCTAACACTAGGAGTCCTCAATAGGACCTCAATCAAAATTGTATCTTGGACCTGTTGGAAATGTGATTTGATACATTTTAGTTCAAGTAAATGCATTTCTGCTAATCTATTTTAATGAAAAAGCAGAGATATTGGTCACATTTGTAAACATATAAGCCATCAACCACTTGTTTTGCTAAGGTGGTCCTAACTGTCAGAGTCTCTATTCTGGGTCATATATCATGTGCTTTTAAATTGAAAGCAAACGTACCTTGTGAGGCTCCATTTAACATCGCCCAGATAGCTGCTCTGGAACAACACCCCCTGTCAGTCGAAGTCCCAGATATGATTCCAAACAATGAAACACAAAATGATACATAAATACTTTAAAGAAGGCGCTGAGGTGCCAGCGCTTACTACATCTGATCTGAATCAACTGTAGTATGCACTGCTTCTACATGGTGACACTTCCCTGGTGCTCCCTGGGAGTGATTTTTGGTGGCTCCCAATGCATACAGTTCAAAAGCGACTGTATGGAGTTGGAATGCTTGTTAACACTGGGAGCCATGATCACAAAAATATTTATCACTTGACTCATACTTCTGGGAGCCATGAAGTATAGAATCAGCACTGATCATAATCCAGCATTACCTTCCAACGCCACATCTATGTCAGCATCACAGATAAGACCGGAGGTTTCTGTACAGTAGAACCTAAGGTAAAATCATAGTTGCTAACTTTCTCTGATTAATAGGGAGGTTACTTGAAAGTGGATCTCTTCATGTTCCTGATGCTGATGTAGTTCAGAAAGCCTTTGTACTGTAGTTTAAGGACAGAACTTAAATGATGTCCGATTTCCCAGCATTGAGGCCATAGAGATAACCAAGATATAAGCAAAGACAGCTAATTATAAGCATGACATGAGTTCAGTTATGGAGACGGAAACAAAAAATACAGTTTGATCTCTTGTTAATCAGCTGCAGTGTCACATACGTTTAGCTTTTTTATAAAGAGTTTCTATATACTCACTGACAATTTCACAACTAGCAAATGCTGCTTCTATCATTCTTATGAAATAACTTTCCTGGCAGTATAAAACACACCCATAGATGGAGCTGCCAAATGACTCACCCCTTTGGTAATACACAGGACACACTCCTTTGGTAATACACAGAACACACCCCTTTGGTAATACACAGGACACACTCCTTTGGTAATACACAGGACACACTCNTATATATATATATATATATATATATATATATATATATATATATATGACCAACCTCCAATTCAGCCCCTATCAATGCCCAGTATGCATTTATGGCTCTTGTATGTTTGCCCAGTCTTAATTTCTGCCCCCTTTATATGTAATAAAGAATGTACATTATAACTTAGTAAAACTTTATAAAATATGCAAATATATAAGACAGTGCATTTATATTAACAAGCCTATGAATATGCTTTACACTCATCAAGATTCCTGAGAAAGGAATGATTAATATTGAGCTTTGAAAGCCTGGGGATTGCCTATAATGTCATAATAATGGCATGTGCCATTAAACATGGATTACATACAGTGTATCCATTTTTTAAATGTAAGTACTAATAAATAAACTTAAAAAATAACCATAATTACATGCATTGTACAATAAATATTTTTTGTTAAATGATCACAAGAACATGATTTTTTTTCTTTTTAGTACAATATTTTTACTTACACTACCATAGTCAAATATAGGAAAGCAACTGTCTTGCTTACATCACTTTAAAATGTTTATACTATAATATATTATATTTAGGTAGCAAGGTAGCATATTTAGGTGTTTTCATCAAATTTATTTATAGTATAATGAATTCTGTATCGTAGTTGGGAAAATCTTAAGATATTGTANGCATACTAATAATTCTTCCCATTTGCAAATTTAAACATATATTCAAAAAATACATATTTTATGTTATCATAAAAGACTGAGTTTCATGATACACAATCATCAACACTGCTGTAGGAATCCATGTAACAACACTGCCACCTGGCAGTTGGCTATAGTATAAGTACTTTAACATTAAGAACTAAATGTAGTTACGTTGTACATTCCTTGAACTCCATGACCATTACATATTTTACATACTCTTAACGTATGTTGGTAAAAAAATAAATAAATAACACAGACCAACAATTATTACTTGGTCTTTGGTTTTGGTCCTTGCAATTAAGCAGAACTTTACCGTCATATTATTTATATACATATGTGCCTTGCAGAATACTAAAATATTTTGTGTCTGGAAATCAAAGAATACATGGTATACACCAGTGATCGAAGTGGACATTTAGAAGTGACAGTATGGAAACACTGAATATAATAGAAGTCAATGGAGATTTGTAGTATTTCAATTACATCAGTGGGAGAAGTGCCNCCTGACGAATACCCATTTTTCGTCAATGGGATATCGTCAGCATTCGTCAGCTGTTACAATTCGTCAATACAATTCGTCACTTACTGAATACTATACATCACCATTCACTGACNNNTTTNGATNACTGACNAACGCTGACGAAAAGAAATCTCTGCAGAATTCGTCAGTTAGTGAATTCCCCCCCATGGTGTGTTTTACTACAAATAAGAAGATACAAGTTATGGTTTAAAAAACATATATATAGTTTTATTATGCCATACTTTGTATCAATAGTTTCTGCTGAACCTGCTGGTTGTCCGTGTCTATTAAATGGTTTACTAATAAGCCAGATGGCAAGAGGCTTCATTAATAATGCCACAGTTTTTTTTATTACAAAATAACATATATATAAAAGATATTACAGATGATTCAATTGATTCTGATGAGCATGCCATTTCATTCATACACACTGACAGGATTTACCAGCGGCTTGTGAATTTTCATATCCCTTTACAATCTGTTTTTCTGAAATTGTTTTATAGCTGATCATGAAAGTTAAGAGCTGTCAAAAATCCAATCAGACAATCTGATTCTGTTTCATTAAATGTAACAACACAGTTGAACAATATACATTGATAGTGTCATTGTATACTTCATCATCAATGTACATATCACTAGGTGATCCCTACACTCTTGTGGACATAACTGTCTCTGATGGGGTTACCCTTATTCTGTCTCATTCCTGCTTAAAGGGTGATTGAAAGGGTTGAAATGCAAAAACCTTCTTTGATCAAGCGTACTATGGATCTGAAGTTACTTTTTCTGTCAACTTTGTGCATACCACTCATTTCTTATTACAACTTAAGACATGAGTTTTATACCATTGATGTTTGAGAACAGATATACAAGTCAGATTTTGTAGCATTATTACTGTAAGTATGTATTTGTATTTGTTTAATCATATATTGCTTGGATTTTTTATGCGTATATATAAAATTGAGTGTTCATTATTCCCAAGTAGATTGTTCTTTTTAATAAATTCATTCAAGTTATTTATTGTAGGTGTCTGTAAAGAGTAAAATAGAAATACAACGTTCAAAAGTCTTCTTATTACGAATCCTTCAACATTACTATAACTGGAGGCTGGGGTTTGCTCTCTTCAGACTGCTTGTAGATTGTTCTGGAAAGTGACAGGTGGAAGAGGTATACATTCTGTATGCAGCATACAGGGCCAAAATAATGCTTGTGGGGGTCTCAGCAACTAAACCATGGGGCCCCCCTGTTGAACATTAACAAACAGCACACACATATAAATATACGTATCTATTAAACTAGAGCTATATGTGCCAGTCACTTTATGTTCTAGTTATGTGTTTCCAACCTCTGTGTCTGCCCCTTGTATGTGTCCAGTCTCCACTTGAGCCCCTTGAAAGTGTCCATACATTTCTTCCTTTTTATGTGAGCATTCTTAGAAACGGCCCTTTGTGTGTGGAGGCCCTAGCAACATCTTACAAAGACTTTATCAATATTATAAACATATATATTCAAAGGATACAACATTTTACTAGGATGAGCAATGAGGAAAGATTAGACATGGCTATGGTGATTTGTCCCACAGTTGTGAGAAAATGTATCCTACGTATATGGTTGCAAAAATAACTTCCAACTCTAATTCTTTTTCACGCCAAAATGGACTTTATCTTTCATGTAGAATGACTGGAAGCCTTCTTACATAAAAAGCAATGTACAAAAAAATATTCATCCTTTGGGGAACTTTTATTTATATTCTGCCTTCTATAATTAAAACTAATATCCATTATTGCTTCCAATGATCTACTGTAGCTGATATGAACTGTGAATGTCACATCCATTTAATTTGTCTAACATGAAACCTTGGCACCCACTTTTGTCATTATAACAAGATAACCTACATCACACAGGGTTGAGGCACCTATACAGTGTAGGGTGGATTTATGACTGAAGGGACTAAGGGAATGGTCGGTTTGCCTTCTCTCTCATTTTGTGCACTGTTTTTGCTTTACCATAATTTTACCTTAAGAATAACTTTTGCAATCATTAATGAAAAGACTAGGAATATTGTTTTACTACAATATCAATAATAGAAATATGATTGATTATGGTTTCATATAATGCTTTGAAAAGACAGGCATGAAATTTGAAATACATAACATAATGGAAAAATCCATCTAACTGCTGCTATAACTACATCAACAATCAGTATCACTGATCAATAGATTTTTTTTTTTAAACCCAATACATATTTTATGTTTTAAAAGAGAAGTGTATAAGGCAACTGCTTTTCTCTTCATGAATCATCATATTATACCAGATCCAGACTAAAGCTGGCCATACACTATGCAATAAATTATTCCAATTGACCAGCTTTAGTCAGAAGTTGGTAAAACCATGTTGAATTGCAGGTGAGGTAAAATGAATGTTAGTGTTTGCATGCAGGGAGAATACTTTATTGTTGTATTTTGCACACAGATACTGACCAGCGTTACTGTTACACTGTTATTAGACTTGTGCTGGAAACATCATCTCTCACCTGTAATACGGATTGCAACTAATGAAATTTACCTCCTCTGCAATTCAACATGGTTTTTCCCAATCTTGACTTAAGCTGGTCGATTGGAACAATTATTGCATAGTGTATGGCCAGCTTTACAAAAGAGGAGTGTTTTCCTATCACTAAAAGTTTTATTGACAATGGAGGCATGCAGTTGTTAATCTGGCCCTGCAAACAACCCATTCTGAGGATGGATCTGGATCCAGAGTTCTGTCCTGGTACCATTTTTTACAGAAGGGTAGTACAGGGCAGGAAATGTATCTTCTATGTGGGTGGGAAGTTGTATATGGACTATACTGTTAAGGCATACTAAGATCAGTTAAAATATCATAATTTGTTAGGGAAACATTGAGCAATCTATTCATTGTGGAAAACTTGTTCATCATAAAACAAGTAGTTTATTTTAATGATCTTGAATATCTCAATGGGCCAGATTCAGATTTACACTCTCATGACTTACAATGTCTTTGGCAAAACCATGTTGAATTGCAGGTGAGATAAATGTAATTAATTGCAAACAGTATTACAGGTGAGAGATGATGTTTCCTAGTCCAAGTGTAATAACAGTGTAACAGTAACGCTGGTCAGTATCTGTGTGCAAAATGCAGAAATAAAGTATTCTCCCTGCATGCAAACACTATGATTTATTTTACCTTCCCTGCAATTCATCATGGTTTCACCCACTCTTAAATAAGTTGTAAATGCCAAAATTCTGAATCTGGTCAAAAATTCCCAGCACCGCTGACTCTTTCTCAATACACAATAAAGGATGGACAGCTTAAGTACAGGGATGTTAATTTGTCTCCAATGATAATTTCTGTCTGTGGATCCTCGAGCCCACCCACAGTCGATAATTTCTCTGAAATGCTTCCAAAGGGTGCAGATGGACCTCCTTTTCAGTTGACTCCTTGGCTGCTACTCACCACGCTTACCAGACATGGCCTCAGAAACTCCTTCTTTTAACTCCTCACTGATTGACACCTACTAGGATGTGAGACAACACATGTGAGACTCTGTATTATAAGCTCCTCCACACCAAGACTTCAGTTTAACTAAGCCCCTGGAGGGAATGGAAAAACAATGCAAGTAATGCAAACAAGACCCTATAACCAAACGGTAGAATGTTTCACTGACGGGTGACAGGAACTGCAGGGCCTCACTCTGGGTACAGCTGTTAATAACAACAGGGGGAATAGCCCGGAACTGCAGGATCGAAAGCATACATCTGCAGTCAGCTATTCTCAGATCCCGAAGTCTTCCATGATGGGAATTCAATCACCTACAAGGGCCATTGGCAGAAAGAGGTTAAGGCTGCTCTAACAAGGAAGACCTATACAACACTTTTCTTCCCTGGGCTGCAAAATGCTGCAATGCTGTTTATACCTCGCTGGCCCAGTGGTATGTCCATAGGGAATGGCTCAGTTCTGCTCCTCCCTCATTCACACTTTTCTTCCTTCAGTTCCTGCCACATTGGGGTATATTTACTAAGCAGGGAGATTGCATTGAAATTCGAATTTGGGGAAGTTGCCCATGGCAACCAATCAGATTTGAGTTCACATTCTCCAGAGTGTAAAATGAAACTGAGAGCTCAAATCTGATTGGTTGCNATGGGCAACTTCCCCAAATTCGAATTTCACTGCAATCTCCCTGCTTAGTAAATATACCCCATACATCTTTCCTCACTGCTTCTGGGTCTAAATTTGGGGAGATTGCAGGGAAATTGAAAAGTGGGTATGTTTCCCATAGCAATCAGATTCAAGCTCTCAGTTTGATTATACATACTGGAGAATGTAAAGTCGCATCGGATTGATTGTTATGTGCAACATCCCCACTTTTCAATTTTCTTGCTTAGTAAATTTAGGCCCTAGTATGTCACACTTTGTTTGAACTCAACGCCTGGGGGTCCCAGATGACAGACCAGGCACCCACTGTCAGCAAATTCCGTGGACCAGTAAATTACTCCCTTGCCAGGAAGTTATTTCCTGGTATATGTTTTTTTTATATGCACCTTGAGCTGACAAGTTGTTGACAAGTAGCTCTTTAACAAAGGACCTAGGATCAAGCATGGTTTCTAAAATGTAGTGATATGATTCCAAGATATTGGTAACTCTTAAGTCAAGACAAATCCTTCTAGTTACTACCTCTTGCTTCATTAGTTAGTAACTTTTCCTGCTACCACTGCAAAGTTCTACATGCAGCACCATTAAGTTTATTGTGTGTATTATACGTGGTATGTGCTTCAATTCACCAATTTGTAAAGCTTATAAAAGTTTTACAGGATCAGGTCGATCATGCCCTCAGTCACCTTCTGGAAATATATATAATTACTCCCTCCCTCACAATACCAGCGTGTGTCTTTTACACAGCCTATAACATAAAAAAGTTATCCATCAAACTTGTGGAAAATAACACATTAAATACATTTAAACAGTTAACTTTACATATTAGTTTATAAATATTGTTTTTTTTTATACCTGAATAACAACGTATTGTCACAAACGCAAAGCAAGCATTATTTAAAAAAGTGAACAAAACTTTTCAATTGCAGATTTGTGATTCTATTGCAAGAAATCTCTCAAAACTGGTCATTATCTACAGTATGTGTTTTTAGAAAAATGTAAGTATTCTCCCTGCATGCAAACTATATAATTACTATACACTGATAAAATGACACCTTTTATTTTTTTAAATCTGGATTCAGTTTCACCTATTAAATTTGCTCTTTGATAATATTTTTCTATGCGAGTTTCAATTCTCACACCGGCGAGTTTTATTTCTCACACCGGCGAGTTTAATGACTCGCACATGCGCAGTACATCCTAACCTCCAACCAGAAACTGCATAACACCGGCCTGTATCAAGTTTTAAATATACTCTCACATGTTCATAAAGGCTCAGGAAGCTGCTGCTGTATAGCCTAAACATTTTTACAACCTCCTGATCAGACAGGTAAGCCAGGTCCAACTGCACATGGAACGTACGTACAGTCCTGAGAAGCATATGCTGGGGCTGGTGATGGTCTGGGTCCTCCTGTCCTTCAGCCATTCGGGGCTGAGGACTTTCTCCCTCCATGAGGCCACATGCCAGAAAAAACTCCATAGTCTCCTCCACATTCAGCAAATATATTGCATCCCACACAGGCATACCCATAAATGACCATTTATATAGGGTTCCTAATTAAGCTTTCATTGATGGGTGGGATCAAATGTATGTCAGTCATGTAAAAATTCATCCCAACGTGTTTTTGTGAGCCTGTTTTGGGCAAGTCTCAAACCGTCGAGAAATCCCAAACACGACCTATAATAAATACTGAACTCACCCAAAAAGCAAAACTCACCCTAAAATACGCCACGCTGGGGTGAGATTTTAAACTCGACCTTTAGTAAATTTCCCCCAAAGTGTCTTAAATATAGAACCCCTGGCTTTTTCACAAGGTCCAGATAACCACACTGGGTAATTGTCAATTTTCTTTGCTTGAATGTTAATTTTTCTAATTAGCTCTGTGACTCTGTATTGTTTATTATACAACTAATTAACTATTTCTGTAATAGGTAATTTACCCTTTTTTATTAACTTTTGATTTATTTAGCCTGTTAATATATGCTCTGAACCTTGGTCTCTGAAGTAGTTTGGCTGCTTTTGGCTATTATAAAACATAGTAATTGTTGGAATAAATCACAGGTGATAATTTCTGATAGCTGAGGTTATGAAATTCAGGGGGATTGTAGATATAAGATTACCGGTGATAATTTTGAATAGTTACATACTTATGGTTATAGGCATAAGTTGGTTATAAAGTGTGTTGTGGCAGATGATATTTTGGGGTAAATATAGATTTTTACCATAAAAGGGGTGGAGCAGTGCTAGAATATTACTGTGGATTAATTTCTATGACCCAAGTTAAACTAAATTGTTAGGGCCAGGGCATAGTGATTTGTGAGGCTCTGACAACTAGGTTACCAAACAGTCAGAGATCATGGACCTGATCTGCATGCGCAGATTGGCGAAACTTCTCATCTCCGCCAGCCTGGCTGGTGGAGACGCAGGGCTGAATCAGCCCCCTTGACCCAATAGGTTAGGATCCTGAAAATCAGTTATAGATGAATTACCAATTAATCTGATAATCATTGTTTAACAAAAGCAGTAAACATCAGTAAGCATTGTTTAACAATAGCAGTAAAACACATATTACATTATAATAACAATTACATTGAAATGGTTATATGACCATATACTGTATTAGATTGGAAGGTACCGACATGGCCCTTAGGGCTATGTAGTAAAAAAATAAAAGGAACTAAGATTTAAAGGTGCACTTCTTACTAAAACATTTGCACAAAGCCTTCAAAAGAGCAATGTGTAATTTAAAGTCCTTTTATCCCATAGTCCCATTGTTTTTTTCTTTAGTTAAGTAATTGCTCTATTGACTTCAAAGACCATTATGTGCCCAAAAGACAGTAATAATACTCTATGCATGTAATGTAATACATTTTCAGCATTAAATAGACTACACCCATTTACAGAAAGGTTAATGCATTTCCATAATTATTTGTCCATTCTATTTGGTGACTAATTAACAGCTTAAATGTGTTCACACACCAGTGAGATTTCAAAATGTGTCATTGGCATGAAACCTGCACACTTTAAAATTATTTCAACTACTATATTTAAGCACAAAGTAGAATGCGTCTCTCCAACACTAGTTTAGCTGTCTCTCATTTTCTTAATGCAGATATAGAGATGTTACCTATAAATGTGTAGTTGGGCAAGACATAATTTTAGCAAACATTATTTTTATGTATGCATGCAACATGGCATGTTTGTAAAATGTGGTGCTGAAAAATATGACAAAACTTCTTTCTTTTTGCACATTTATGGTGTAAAGCATTGTTAAAAGTGGGTGGATAAAAGGGTATATTATAGATTTAAATGCCTGTGCTTGTTCACCTCTTCAACCATCAAGTTTCTGTACTACCTGGGTGTTGATCCTGTACTTAGACATTGGCGAAATTATAATTATATATTGTTTTTATACAAGAAATTGTTCAGATCCAAGAAAAAAAAGATATATTTATACATGACAGCAATTATTGAACAATAGTAACAATATATTGTATAGTAATATATACACAGTGGATGCAAAGGTTAATAGGACACCCTCCTCTCTTGTCTCCTTCTTTAATTGTCTGGTTTAAATTTACATTTCTGGGCTGATGATGACTTATGTATCCTTCTAACAGGGCAGGAGCTAGGTCTCCTGCCACCCTAGGCAGACCTAGCACTGCGCCCCCTTCCAGTTAATGATGTGGCAGCGTGATTCTAACCCATTGGTGCAGAGCAGCGGAGTGGAAACATTGCTGCCTGCCCTCCAGTTGTTCTATTATACAATTTTTTTGTTTTTTTTATATTTTTTTTCACAAATCTTCCGGCGCACTAGGCGCATCTGTATTGTTGTGCAATAACCAATAGCAAAGTATTCTACCTACATGCAAACAATAACATTCATTTTACCTCCCCTGCAATTCAACATCGTTTTTACCCACTTGCGTAAATAGTACGTAAATGATTTCTCAATGATGATGAATATGTAAACATTTGTCCAGTAAACTGTTTAAGTTTATATAGAAAGTGCCAATATGACATACTCTATTAATAAGGCATTTTTGCATTACTATGACATTAATGCAATCAATTTTTCCAGCATACTAAAAAGATTTATTTATCTGCAATGCCCTACAATAAGCCTTTTAAAAATTCTGTAGACCTGATATATAATGAAACTGTCAAGTTAGAATTGGCATCTATTGAACAAAAAAATCTGATATTCACAATGGTCAGAATATGCTTAATGTACAAATTATATTTTTTTTAAATAAGGTAGCATAAAAGGTTTGCAGCTCTATACATAGGACTGTGCAAATTTATTAAATATGTGTAGCAGGATTTTATAGTTAAATGCAAGATGCTCTTTGTATATTCTATATGTGTATATTGATATGTAAATTTCAAAAATCAGCCTTTAAATAATACTAAAATTATTTTGAGAATGTTATAGTTTTTAAATTATATTTTTCTATGATCAGAGTAAAAATTATTCTAAATAACTTCCCTAAATTTCTAAATATCACCATTTTTCAAATACAAAGTCAATGCATTACAGTTTAAAAAAATTGACCCATAAATCCTTAAACATATGCAGGAAACCATTATTGTTATATATTAAATCAACAATGGCGTATGTACATTGTTTAAAAATAATTACAAATATTGCCAGTAAACGTGCCTTTTCTATACATTCCTCATTGTTGTATTAGTACTTGATAGTTTGATAGACTTGTTGTTATGTTAATGTGCTAAATAAGATACAATGAACACAATGCAGTTTAAGGTTTGATTGTTTGCGACTATTATAATTAGTGAAGGTAAGGTCATAATGTGGAACAGATGTTGTGATCCNTACAGGATATATTTCTTTCATGACTCAGAAGACTTTCCTCCAATAATTATACTGAATATCCTAATTTGAAGTGGGATGTAATGTGTTGAAATTGTAAGAGAGATGAAGGCTGTAGATTCAGTCAAGTCATGGACAGGTGTTTGATAAATATTTTCATTAGTCTTATGGAAATATGAAGAATAGTTTCCTGATTATCTTTAAATATAATGCTATTTACATATAACTTCATTAATATCAGAAAGCTTGCTCAGTATGAGAAAATATGAAAACTTCTTATTTTGCTATTACTTTACTTTAGTTCAGAATAAAATAATAAAGGAAAAATCGTGTTTGCTGGGCTTCTAATATCAATGTACGAAGCACATTTTTAAAGTAGGTAATCTGTAGCATCCTAGAGCTGTCTTTTGGTGAATGCTATATTGCTGAATACTTAGTTTATGAAAACGTATTTCAGTACCTAGGCATAAAGGAATGAAAGTAATTATCACATTACATGTCATTTGTGACACATCACTGTAGAACATTGCAATTGGCTATAATGGTACATAACTCTATGCTGTCATGGTAACATATACGTCTAATAAGTACCAGAGAAGAAAAAATTCAGCTCCTTCATTCTTTCTTTGTACTAATATGACTTGAATGTCAAATGTTATTTGCTGTTTATTTACTTATATGTTTTAATAATGATTTAGGATATTTTATACAGTTTGTATAACATTCATCAAAGTGAGTATTTTTGTGTATTATTGTGTAGAGTTTAGTCATGGAAGCAATCCTTTGTCTGCGATTTTGAAGAAAACATATCCTTATGTCACTAAAAGGTTAAAGTAATAATGTGGAAACAAGTTTTACTCTTTTTGTGCAGCAAAATTTAAACAGTATAATAACAATAATAATATATAGTATTATATGGTATTGTTAATAGTTATTCATTGTTATTGATTTTATTTCATACCCCAGCACTTTTTTCCTTCTCTTAACATAGAAAGGACAATTATGTGCTATAATACAAACAAGTTTTTTGTCTTTTTAGGGAAAGTGGAGAATCACTTCTCACCTTACTTAAATAGGGTGTGACCACTGACTGACAGGTTCCTTTATAGATCCCATGCCTCATTTTTGTGTTTTGCTTATTGCCCTTATTTATAGTTTGAGATTTCTAGCTGAATGTATTTTGTAAAGGACTAAAAACATTTTGGTCGGGCCATTCGCCATAACGATTCTTGTTCCAAGTGCAATTATCGTTGAGAGATAGCAGCAAAATTGATTATGTTTATTTACCTTATTTTTTGGAACAACAATAGCTTTGTGTATGGATAAGATAATTGACACTTTCATCAAGGGAAAAATTTTTACAATATCGTACAAAATCTTGCGGTGACAAAAATCGTTCTGGTGAATGGCCAGCTTTATAAGCAAGTTTTGATTTAAGCTTGAACCTTAAAATATTTAAAGATTATAACCTATTATTCTTCAAACAACGCATTTGGTTAATTATTACTTTGTAGTCCTGTATGCAAAATCTAAACCCCCAGACACAAAACCACAGATCACGTTTCTTGACAGTGGCTTTGATAATCACTGATAACATTCACTAGCTTGCTGAGGACAGTTCCCTGAGGATTAAACATAGTCAGTCAACAGACTGTGTTTGTCTAGTTTGACTTTGCTGATCCTAACAAGAATTAATTCCATTCCGCCTATGTGAATGCTTAATAAGCCTTGCACTACCTAGAGATGTATAATCATTCTGAGGATCAGTCAGTCAAAGAACTGTGTTTTCGTGGATCACAATGTTGATCTTTGCAACACTGTAGTCTCAAGAAATGTGATTTCTTTAGCCATTATTTATGTACTGCATGAACTGCTGACTGCAGTTATTTGCTCTGTTTGTAAATCAGATCTTTGTTGTTTTTCAGTAATCATTAGATCTGTGTGTAAATGTCTATTGCTGGACAGTGTTACAGCAAATTGAAATATAAATACATATGTTATAAGCTTCAAGGTTTAGTAAAGTATGCACGCTTCTTTAATATGCAAACATTGCACCATGCAATAACTTCCTGGGACAATAGTTTGGTGCAAATATGGAAAGTGCACACAGTATATGGTTTACTACTAAAACTGGCATTAGATAAATAATTACTGTATATACTGTAATATAAGTCAACCAGAATATACGCAAAGGCACATAATTTCACCTAAAAAACTGGGATAACTTATTGACTCGAGTATAAGCCTCCCCCCAATATGTCTGTCTGTCACCCCTGTGAAAGACTCATGTCACTCATGTCACTGATGGATCTTCACCCCCATAGGACTGCATTGTCTCTGGTCTCTATGGGGCTGATTCAATGTGCTGTGAAGACGTTGCACACATCACGTCTTTTTATACACAGCAAATTAAAGCTTCTGTGCCATGGTGTAACCCATACAGCACATTATCATGCCTGTGTTAGCTCTGTGGGCTCAGTAGGGTGGGTGAATGGCATGCTGCATGCCAGTATCACACTCTCCCCTCCTTTACCTTAGCTCTATCTTAGCTCTGAGTAATGTGTGCTGCTCTGGTATCTGGGGACAGAAAGGAAAATGCTGCCACACAACAGGAGACCTAAGAAGGCTGCAAGCCAGATTCGGCTATTTGGATTGATAACTGTAACGCAGACCAAGCAGCGTGCTCAGACCCCGGCATCATCCAGGACAATGACTTGAATAGGAGGCACTTTCCGCACAAAAAAATGTGCTGAAAAACTAAGCTTATACTCGAGTATATAATTTTTTTTTAACTTAGAATAGTAGTGGAATGCGCATTTGGGAAAAATTCTTTATAACATTTTTCATGGACATAATTCATAAAATAAAAAATAATAGGTAGATTATATTTTGCCTTTGTTTATAACTCACACCATCCCCTGAGACGTTGTAAATGTATGGCATAAGCACAGGCATTTTACACTGCTACTTCCACTATTTAAATGAGGAAAACTCCCCTTTTCCCAATTACATATTGTTGAACTCCATGTTTACTAGTGCAGAGCAGATGGATGCAGAGACAGGGGAATGGTCACCAGTGCGCCCATCTTTCTGTGCTCGCTCACATTCACTCACTGTGCATTCACCTAAAAAACAACTTAACTCTAGTTTAGCAGAATACATGTCAGAATACATGGTAAGTTATTTAGTTATAGATATGATATATGCGACTAGGCAATCAATGTTGGAACACAACATTTTGTTTTTGAATCTGCAGAATTGCACCAGCACACACACAGAAGGGTTGAGACCCAGGGACCACCACAGGATGTTTGATGCATTTGTGGATTGGGCCCCTTCTCAAAAGTAATTTTCAATACTAAAATACTCAGTATCAAGTTCATATGCTAAGGTATGGCCAAATAGGCAGAGATGTGTAATTAAGCAAGATAAATTGATATGAATAAAATTGATTAAAATGCTGTTTTTATAATGGAAGAAAACCCCTGAATATTAAAATATGTACAAAAAGTCTTTTAATGAAAGTTCATTGTTCATTTTATTAATACATATACAGAATGTTTTTTTTATAATGTCTGTAGAATGATATTTCTGAGCATAACTTTTTTTTTAAATACTGGAATTTAAGATCATTTGTAAGACAAGGATTATTCAAATTTATTTTGAATTATAACAAATTTAAACATTTTACTCTCATGTTTCCTTCAAAGACATATTTCTATTGAAAATTGCCTGCATATATTTAAATTATGTTACTTTGTAAACGCTGAGAAATATTATTTCTTAGTAAAAATAAATTAAAACAATATTTTAAAACATTTAATTTTGCAAATATTAATCAGGAAACACAGATAGCCAGATATTAAGATAATAAACTCAAAAGAATGTTTGGATTTTATGTTCAACTGATGTTATTGGAATAGACTCAATCATATGTGCAGAGATGAAATTGCCATTTGCCCAATTGTTATTCTGTGACATTAGACAATTATAAAGATAATTCCCATTATATGTTATCTCATTTTTAAGCTTTATTGATTCATTTATTTATTTAATTTGTTAAGAAATTAATATGCATTGGTTGCTTTGCTGAAAGCAATGATTGCCTTGTACATTGCCTAGAACATTCTCAATGTGCAAGGTTATGCTACAGAAGTAAACCCTGGCATATTAAACTGATTTATGGACCTTTTGGGCATTATGAGATGCCATGTGCTTATCTAATGAATGGCATATACAGAGAAATCTTCCTTAAGGCACGTTGAATGAAATACTTGAAGATTCCTTTTTATTACCAAGATGTTTGTTTCAAAAACCAAACTCATTGCATTTACAGGCAGTAACACATATCACTATATTGTGTCTTTGGATGCTAAACAAAATAAACTAATATATAAGGCACAAAATGAAGGATAATGCAAAGGCATTAATGGGGTATTACATTGTGTCAACCCAGACACATATCTAAAGAATAAGAAATTCATTTTATGAAACCTTTGCATTATGTTCTATGCCCCCAAGCTGTCACTCATCAGCATGCTAGTACTTTTATACATTTATAAAGCAAGTGTGCAAAACAGATATTGAAAATGCTCAGTGCAGCCTTATATTAAGATGTTCACTAGATAAAGAAGATCATGTTCATCCAAATTACCTTAAGGAAAATTGCACTTTTGCAAAATTGCTTGGGTAAAGTGAACATTATTTTTGCCCTTTATTAGCAAGTCTTTCAGTCTCCATAGGCATAATGTTTGAATATGTCAGCTTTATGCATGTCGGTGTGCATAGTATAAGTCTTTAATTTATTTGTCATATGTGAGTGATGTCTTTTTTATCTAGACTATGCAAAGTTTTCATTATCCTTAGCTATCTAGTGTTCAGAGCTAACAAAATCTAGCTAGTGGTATAGTGACAGGTGTCAACTACAGTAGGAAAAAACAGTGTGTTCCAATACAGGAACAGCTTGGGTGATTTTTTTTTCTGCTAACCAGGTTGAAATGTCCAGGGATCTCATATGCAAGGACAAGGGCAAGTTCATTTCATTCAACGCTACATCAGCTGTCATTTCTTTTAATACTATATTTTTTCTTTAGGTATAGACCCCCAGTATCAACACAATATCATTTATACTTAAGTTTGATTATCACCCAGTTTTTATAATTGACTTTCAAGTGTATTTCTTATTACTTAAATCATTGTAAAAATAGGGCTCCATTAGTAAAGATAAACTATTATATAAATAGGTAACATAAACTAGCTTTTAATGAGTAAAGCATAAAAACTAAAATGTGATTTAAAGCAGATCAAACATTATAGAAGCTCTTGTAAAAATAAATAATAATAATTAGCATGCTGATTTCCACAATAGAAAGGCTAAGCAACCTTTAAGAATAGACAAAATCTATTCTGCAAAGCTCATCTTGGAAACTGAGTCTTAAGCTGGTCATCCATTAGAATGATAATGTTCTAGTGGATATTGGTGCCGATAAACGGGCAGTTTTCTCAAGGATATACCATCTAGATTTATATCATTTATTTATGTCCCCCCCCCCCCAAAAAAAGTAATAACCTAATTAACCGGAGGGGTGCCCAGCTGCTCCCTAGCTCCCCCAAGAGGAAGTTCTGCTATGAGTGACAGGCGCCCAGTCCCTTCAGCATGGCCTGCAAGCATGAAGAACTTTCTTTCTAACCTTTTATAAATTTTATTTGTACTTTTTAATTTGTAAACAAACAATATTGTTGATTAATCAGGAATTCCAATTGATCAACCATATTGTTATAGTGGTTTTATCTGCATTCTTTTTATTGTGGTCACACACTACATAATTTTTAGTGGATGGCCAGCTTAACTTTTAGAATTATCACCTTAATGTTGGCTGTATCACCAAATTTCTGGTAGATTTTATTCACCATGCACCAATTACCATTGATAGGAGCATATATCTGCACATAATTCTCATTCTTACTGTCAGGAGTAGTGTTAATGTCTGTAACATTAGCTTTTGTTTCCCACACATACTACAGTTTGACTGTATGTATAATGCATGTACTTACAATGGAAGTCTCTGGACAAGGATGTGTTACCGAGGTGACCTTGGCAATTTGTAGTATATTTACATTGTCTTTCCCACAAAAAATGCCTTGACAATCATCTTAAGAAACTTTCCACAAATATCACGAAGAATACAAGACTCTGATGTGTATTGGGAAAGCTGCAGAGGATTGATCACCAAATGATTCATATTGATATTGCTTGGTTCAATATGTGTTAGTGTGTCTTAAGGGACCAGATCCAGACTTCTGACAGGTGACATACATTTCAGCGGTGTGATCAGAAAGCAAATCAGCTCAGTGCAGATGTCTGACTATAGATACTACAAATTAATATTTTAATAGACAGGAGTAGGAATTCATAGAACCAGACGATTCAGACTGTAGAAGCCACAGCCTCAAAAACAAGAAGGAACAAGGGGACGCTCCATGGTACAATATTGTTTATTTAAAACGTGAAATAAAAGGTATTACCACAAATATTGTGCGTACCGGTACAATTCTTTGTTAAAAACATGTAATACATGGTAAGTACTTCACCGCTCTTGTTATGGCAAGACACCCGGCTCTTTAGATATGATCCACACGAGGGCTTCAGACAGGACATGGGGATCATGACTGGGCTGACTGCATGCTGTAGCAAGCTCTGCCTCAACATGTTTAGTCGATTATGACTTCATCAAAAGTAGTGGATCTTGGTGTTGACGTTTCTATACCTTGGAGAAAACCGAGATAACTGTATGATGATATAATTGCTATTATACTGGTTTATTTGTGTCTGAAGTGGTCGTGACAGAGCGCCTGGTCCAATATTTTGTATATATATATATATATATATATATATATATAGCCGCAAACTGCAAAGGTTAATTTACAGTACCCCTTCCTTATTTGGACCATTTGTTGGCTTGCCATAAAATGATAAAACACATAAGGGCAGTATTCATTTTGGAAACAATAAAAAAGTACCTCTCTCTCTTTCAATCCTGATTTGAATCCAATTTAGCCCAAGAGCAAGATTTACTAAACTGCTGGAAAGGAAAAGTGGGGATAGCAACAAATCAGATTCTAGCTGTCATTCTCAGGTATGTAATATTAAGTGAAAGCAAGCAGTTTTTAAATCTAGGCCCAACCTGCAGTCCAAATAATTAAAAAAAATATTTGAATAAATAGAAAGCATTAGTACCTTGCAATTTAGCTAACATTAATTTAAATGCTGTGTATGGAACAGATATACTGCTAAATTTCTAAATAATTATTCAAAGTATATTATCTGCTGCATTGATATTTAAATGAGCTATTTCCAATATCAAGTTTCTATGCAGTAACTAAGGGACAAACAGGCTCACACCTTGATGATTAGCATATATAAAGAATTTAATAAAGGAGATAAGTGCATCTTCTGCTCTGAAACTCTACCCTTGAATACAGATTTTAGTTCTCGCCTCTGAAGGCAGATTAGAATGTTCTCAGCAATGAATAACCGCATAAACTCAAGAATTAACATCAAAATACTAAAGATAGTATCTAATCTAATACAAATTAATTCAGTAGGAGCCATTTATGGGACTGTAGCTGTTTTATGGAGTTCCTGTAAAACTGGTGCATATATTATTACTAATCAGGCTACTGTATATAGCAACATAGCAACGTATTTTTATGCTACTGGGTGATTATGTATGCATTTGTTTTCTGACAATTCCAAAGAAATTATGGTAGGGAAAAAGTATTTCTGACAAAACACAGCCTACTGTTTGTGTTCAATATAATATTATAGTATAAATTATAAGAACCAGGGCTCGAAGTGGGGGTGTATACGGGGGTATGCCATACCGGCACTTCTTCCACTGATGAAAATGAAATACTACAAGTCTCCACTGACTTCCATTATATTCTGTTTTTTCAAAGCGTCCCTTCTGAATGTCCATACCCCCACTCCTAAATTTCCACTTCGACCACTGATAAGAACCACTGGAAATTGATAGATATTTTATAGTAACTTCGAAAGTTTACTTAGAGATTTAGAGCAATTTAAACAAAAATAATAGTGATGTGATGCAAGTGAAATTTATAATATGCGGTACCCCAAAGGAGAATATGTGAAAATTTTAATTCAGATGGAAGGTGCCTGTGGTGCTTTTGTTTTATTCATTACAATGTGTGCCTAGGGCGTTTCAATCCATTTTCTCTTCACTGAATGGAATTTCAATACTGCATTGGAAGTGCTATCCTAAGGACTCTAAAGCTTAGCGATCAATAAAAGCAAACAATTTAATACCTTTGAGACATTCATTATTTATATTTCAACTCCACTTGGCGGAAGAGAGTTTTAATATCAGCCAACTCAACTTTCTTAAATTATGGGTAAATCTATCTTGATCTGAACTTTGTCCTTATGTTAATATATATCAATGTGCTTTCTAAGAGATAAGGGGGCTTATCTTAATCCTATCTAGTTATTGCAAAAATGTGTCTCCTTATTGACAGATGAAAAGATGAGGGTTGTGTTTTGTGTTGAATAACTGTAAACACACATGTCGCTAACTTAACTTTACCTGCTGTGGGTGTAACCTTCTGTTCAATCAACTCGTTGTAAAGAGCATGATTCTAAAAGCACTGCTGACTTCCAGCATGGATCTTTAAATTTCAGTAGACAACTTGGTTTACACAGCGAGAAAAATAATCTAACAGTGTCCCAATTAGTCCAAGAATAAGGCCAGAAATCAGTCTGCCAGGAGCAAAGTGACTGATATAGAAATGCTCTGATTGGATAGACAAAACTGACTGGGGGGCTGGCCACTTTGATTGGCCCCCAGAAGATCATTAGTGTCACCCTTCCACACAGCAGGGTGACAGTTTAAAGTGTTCCTGTAAATGTACAACAAATAGCACTAATGTCCTTCCTGTCAGGACCTGAATACAAGTGCTGGGACGGGATGCATTACATCTTCACAAAATCTATTCAAATAGATATAGGTTCATAAAATAATTGATTTTGTATTTTAATGATGTTAAATCCTTTTAGCTTAGGTTTACTGCAACTTATCATCCTTATTATTGCATAATTTGTTTTAAAATGCATTGTGTTTTTAAGGATGAAAAGAGGTGTATGTAAGAACAAGGAAATACAAGCAAGCATTAAAGGTAAGAATGATGGGTGAATCCATTGTGGACAGAAAAACTGTATCTAACTAGTTGCAGTTCAATTGTATATGTTTAACATTGAAAGCCAGTCATTTTAATTGGGGAACATTGGATATCATTTTCATACCTTAAATGCAAATTATAAGTGACAAATTCCAAAGTGAAATCCAAAAACAAGTTTACATAAAGGTCCTAAGAAAATTGTACATTAAAATTTCAAAACAGTCCTTAAAATGGGAAATATTCTTATCATGCCCTTAGTGTTATGAATGTATCAGCTTCCCACTACTGTAAACCAACACCACATCCCCCTCCTATGTTTATCACAGAATCACTTTCAGTATGGAAGGATACTGATCAATACCATACCTCCCAACGTACCGGGGGCTGAGATTGGGACACATAAGCCCTGCCCTGGTCCGCTGACTCTGCCTAGGCCTCACCCAATTGCAACAAATGTTAAAGGTAAACATGAAAAACAAGGTTTTTCCCCTTAGCGGGACAAACTTGGAGGCAGGAGGGACAATCCCCCAAAAGCGGGTATGTGAAAATCCCATTTTTGCAGAAGTCTGTATCCGGTCCATAGATTCTATAATAAATGTGGTTTTCAGAAATTGTTGCGATGTTTCAAAAATATAATAAATATTATGCTTTAAAATAGTGACATTTAGGGTCTATCTAGTGTTTGTTGAGTATTAAAGCTGAATGAGCAGTAATAGACAAGTACAAGGTAGTCATTGTGGACAGTGATGTAGCAATAGGGGTCGCAACAGTCACAAGTGCGACTGGGCCTTTAAAGCAGAGGGGCCATATATCACAAAATAATTTACAGCAGGCTGTCAGGAGGAATGTGTATACAGTATGCAGTGTGTAGTGTTCCAGACACGCTGCTATCAGAGTGCAGGACTAAGCTCAGCTTTCACTTTTGGGGAGGACAGACACAGCAGTTAGCAGCAGGGTCTGGGATGAGGTTACCAAACAGCATGCTGCTATACTGGAGTTATCAACACCATTACACCATAACCCCTCCTCCAGGACCACACCAGAGAGCAGCGTTCTGCATCAAAAGTCACTTCACCCCTTATTCGGGCAAGTGGGCTTCAGAGGGAGCGTTATCACAACTTCATGAAAGAGAAACCACCATAGTCACATGGGGGCTTATCCAGAGTTGAACAAGAGCTCAAAAAACTCTATAGCTTTATCTTATGTAATTAAAGTGGAGCTCAGAAACCTCACCTCTGAATTGTGTTTACACGGTTTATATATATATTTGTAGGAGCGGTGATAAAGACACAGTACCTATGAATACAATGTTGTCAACTAATGATAGTAGGATGGGTTTCATCCAACAGAAATTCTTATTGTTATGTATAATTTTTTTTGTACAAAATGGTAAGCTCACAAACCCATATTTCATAATACATTTATGGGACACATGCGACTCACAGTTCAGTTGTAATTAGGGAGGTTGCTGTTTCTCCCGTAGTCTGTTAAATATGTATGCTTTGTCCTTCTCTTTTTTGTTGTCTCTAGTGCTAACACATAGCTCCCTGGAGGCTTCTCCTTCATTTTCCCCACAAAATCCTCTGCATTAGCCGTCCTTCCTTTTTTAGGCTGCGAGGTCTCTCACTTACAGTAACCGGAGATGCTCCGAGAAAAACAAAGACAGCTATCATAGTGAAATACTGTTTATTTGGGGCTGCTTTCCCCGTGCGGATAATTCTACTTACAAGATCCATACTTTGTATATAAATTGGGCTTCTCCTTCTCTAGCAACACCAACACGTTTCAACCGTTATAGACGGTCTTTTTCAAGGCACATGCAACTGCTAGAGCTCCTATAAACAGATGAAGGTCCTCCCCTACCTTGTATTGATTGGTTATGGTTCATTCAAAAAACACTCTTAATTATACATGAGGGGAGTGTAAACAAACCACTGTTCCGACATATTAAATACATTTTTAATACATCACATTAAAAATACAGAGTGTTTGTTAAAAAGTCTTTAATTTCATTCATAATAAATTGTAAAAATCGTAGAAAAATATATAAATATCTAAAAGCCAAAAATAGTGGATATAAAAATATGTTTTTTTTTAAATGTAAGTACACGTCAGTCTGAAACTCAGAGGAACCACTTTAGTTCAAAATCTGAGTTCAAACCCTGTGGCTCTAAGGTGACCATGTTAAAGATCCACTGCATCTCAAGTTTAGCCAGTGTCTCTGCCATATTTTTAGTTCTCCAATTCAGCTTAGCTAGGTCTATTCCAATCATTAGTTACATAGACTGTATAGAGCATTTGTGTTGGTTTTTAAAATGGGCTGATAAAGAGTGATCCATTTTCCCTTTCCATATATTATTGCGGTGTTCATTCAACCTTGTTTTTAAGGCTCTACTAGTTTTGCCAATATATTGCAATTTGCACGTGCATTGTAGTAGATATATTGCGTTTTTTTAATTGCACGTTATAAAATTATTTATCTTGTATTGTTTTCCTGTAAACATGGATGTGAATTCTTCTACTTTTCTAGGAGCTTTTGGGAATGATTTACACACCAAACAATTTTCACACTTGTGAAAACCCTTAGTTTTTATGACCGAATTGTCACTTAAACTTTTAACTTCTCTATAGGCATTGCTCGTTAAGATTGAAACCAAGTTCTGTGCCCTCCTGTATATAAATCTTGGTTTCTCAGAAAGTATATTCTTAAGTAGCGGATCCTTTGTGATAATATGCCAATTTCTTCTTATGATTTTCTCAAATTTTTTATGTTCAGAATTGTATTGTGTATTAAATGCAATACAGTATTCATTGGTTTACTCTTTCTGTTCCTTTTTCTTTAATAAGGTAGTCAGCTCCACTTTTGCTACCTCTTCCACTGTACAATTTAGGGTAGTTCCCTCATACCCTTTTTCTTCGATAAGTTTCTTCATTGTATCTGCCTGTTCTTGGTAATCGCTCAGGGAGGTGCAGTTTCTTCTCACTCTTTGAAATAGTTTTTTTGGGACATTCTTTAACCAGTTTCTGTGGTGACAGCTCAATTGATCTATATATTAGAGTTACTGTCGGTGGGTTTCACAAAATTTTTTGTTTTCAATTTGCCACTTTCCACAAAAATAGTAAGGTCCAGGAAATCTACCTCTGTTTGGCTCTTGTTATAGATCAATTTAATATTCTTGTCATTTTGATTGAGGTACTCACAAAATAAATTTAGATTTTCTTCAGTTCCAGACCATACAAAGATGATATCATCTATGTATCTTACCCACATTTTTAGATGTTGTTTCCACGGATTTTCTTCCCACACTTTTTCTTCCTCCCCTGCCGCCATAAATAGATTGGCATAGCTAGGGGCAAATTTTGCCCCCATTGCTGTGCCAGTCCGCTGATTATAAAATCCTGAGCTAATCACTGTGAAAATGACAGCATCGCGTCAAAAGGACCCAGCGAAGCAGTGTTACCAGCTTTCTGCTATGCTGCAATATTATTGGTGGCTCAGGTCACATGGTCTGTGCAGCCAGAATACATCTTCGTACTGTGCACGGTCCTGGTGCTGCTAACTCCTGTATGAGCTGATCATTGCTCCGTCCTCCTCCACACAGCGCCCATATACTACCTGTGACAGAGGCAGTAACAGGCTGAGGAGCTGTGATCTGTGACCTCTGTTACTGCCTCACTCTTATCACAGCCACAGAGAATGAGAGAAGCTGTGAGGAAGG
>JABWIB010000536.1:22401-36442 GCA_016617825.1 Platyplectrum ornatum | reverse complement strand
TCAGGCTTCTGTCCCTTTAAAGCTACAACTGGCTAGTCAGAATTGACTAGCCAATCGCAGCCTTTGCCGGGGACGGGACCAATAGTTTTGCCACCACCCCCCCCCCCCCGGCTTCAGTAGCATGGCAGCTGTCACTGACACCTGCCATTGCTACATGTACGGCGCTCGTCCTTACGGACCTTCCGACTGCGCCGTATATATACTGTGCAGGGTCGGTAGGGGTTAAGGGGTGTAACCCCCTACAACACCACTAATAACATTAGATAAAACTTCATATTAACTAATAATAACTGTACCCAGCACCTGGATAATGTTATATTATTACACCTGACAACAATACACAAGACTCCTTATGCACAGGTTACATTAATAGCATACACTTGTCACTAGAGACTTGTCACTAGAAATAATAATGACTTACCTATACACAGGTCACCTCTTATTTACAGGTCCTGTCTCCGATAAAGTCTCCTGTTTCTTGTAGCTCTTGGGTCTCTGAGACACTAGATATATTCTGTGGAAATGCAGGGACCAGGTTTACCCAGCGGCCATTTTCCTGAAGACCAACTCTGCCTTAGATGCAGCCAGCATCCTACAAAAGATGGCTCCTGCACAGGGGACAGTTAGGAATACATATATCTCTCAACAAGTTCACTGACAACTGACACTTGTTCACGCTGTCCTCTGCAGCATTTCCACATAAATTTTCCGGCAATTGCCATTGCCGGTAAAAAAAAAATACCGGCACCAGCCTCCTGATGCAATTACCGGGCAGGCCGGTGGTTTACCGGCCTGGGGCATCCCTAGATGTTGCCCATGACAACTAATCAGATTCAAGCTCTCAGTTTCATTTTACATACTGGAGAATGTGAGCTTGAATCTGATTGGTTGCCATGGGTAACATCCAAATTCTTCAATCTCTCTGCAATCTCCCTGCTTAGTAAATATAGGCCCAGATCTGTAAAGGATATCGATAGAGTGTGATAAAATAAAATGCTTTCCATCCAATTAACACTAATATACATTTTTGTTATACAGAAATAGCTGTTTACATGCATAATATTTGACAAAAATTATAAAAACCATAAACATGGTTTATTCTTTTGTTTCCACTATCATAGATAAAGTAACTATCTACTAAAATTATAGGTAGATGGCAATTTGTAAAAGGAATCTATTTTTCAATGTGTCTTTTTTTTCGGTGTATAATATATATATATATATATATATATATATATATATATATATATATAATTTATCCTTTTGTGTCAATAGATTATTACTCCTACTACTACGACTACGTTGGTTATTTTATATGATATGACACTTTTTCTGTTTTGTTTACAAAACATGACCTGTGAAGTGGGGTGGATGAAAAAAAGGTTGTAATTAGATACATTAATTTCCTTTACATTCTTTTATGTAGGAAGAAGATAAGAAACTCAGAGATGCTTCAACTCCTCAGTTCAACTCAGATCAATATGGTCACACAGTTAGAGAATTCTCCAATATTTCCTCCTCTATAAATGTAACATATCACATTTTAGCTGGGATTCCAATATCAAGAAAACGTATGTAACTCAAGGAATATGCTACCTAAATGCTTTTACTTTTGGGTGTCATTAAATTCTATGTTTTGGCAGGTGATGCCACAAAAGAAATGAAGGATAGGTATCCTCAAATTCAAGGTGATGTCTTAAAATGTATGGACTGGATCCAGACTTATGTATTATTGAACTATTGAACTTAGGAACAAGTGTGCAAAATCATGTTGAATTGCAGGGTTGTTAAACTTCATTAGTCGCAGACAGTATTAGAGCAGAGAGGTCATGTCTAAAAACTGTCTAAAAACAATGCAACAGTAGTGTTGTTATGTATCTTTGTGCAATAAGCAAAAGTATTCTCTTTGCGTACAAACACTAACATTCATTTACCTACCCTGCAATTCATCATAGTTTTGCCCACTCGCTTGTAAGTCCAATACTACATAAGTATGGGTCTGGTCCTATGCTCTCGGCAGCTATCGTAATGAACAGTGAATCAACTTTTTGGTCACATTTTCTTGTCACTGATTCTTGTCACAGGTTTTTTTTTGGCCGGTTAGCAAAATCCATACACAGCAAAGCTCAACATAATAACAAGAGGTACAATAGCAAATCAAAATGTGCAAACATTTCCACAAATACACATTTAAGATTCTCTAAACTGCTGTAGGCAACATCTCCACTTTTCCTTTCCTGCATTTATTTGGTAAATCTAGCCATTAGAGTTCAGTACAAATCTCTCTGTGCAAGTGAACTTCATAGAGAACTCCAAAAGGTTGCTGAAATTATATTGCTGATACAATAACCATAAAGATAAAGTGCTGATACTAAAAAGAATTCATTAAGTGCACAACCAAAAGATTTGGTAGTTGATTTTTTTATTTTTATATATAAAAGGTAAAAAGTATTTGTATGATAGATTGTGCTATTATGTTAGTAAAATAGAACTATGATGTACATTTGTTGTGGTAAAAGAGAATGTACAGAATAAATACTCATTGTCCATTTCTTTTGTGTAGGATTTCTTACAATCGGATTATCCTCTGTGAAAAGGAAAAAAGGGAATTATTTGCTTGAAACGATCAAGTCCATATTTGAACAATCGAGTTATGAAGAACTAAAAGAAATAGCCGTGGTTGTCCATTTAGCGGAATTTGACCTTACCTGGTGCGAAAATATAGTACAAGATATATCAAGAAAATTCTCTCATCACATTATTGCTGGGAGGCTTGCAATTATCCATACTCCTGCACAATTCTACCCTGTGTTAGAAGGTTTAAAAAGAAACTACAATGACCCTGATGCACGAGTTAGATTTAGATCGAAACAAAATGTTGACTATGCCTTTCTTTTAAATTTTTGTGCTAATCTCTCAGATTATTATTTAATGCTGGAAGATGATGTCAGATGCTCCAAAAATTTTTTGACAGCAATTAAGAAAGTTATTAATTCAAGAAAAGGATCCAACTGGGTAACCTTGGAGTTTTCAAAACTTGGGTACATTGGCAAGTTATACCATTCCCATGACCTTTTACGTCTAGCCCATTTTTTACTTATGTTTTACCAGGAAATGCCTTGTGATTGGTTGCTTATTCATTTTAGAGGACTACTAGCACAGAAAGAAGCAATTAGGTTTAAGCCATCACTTTTTCAGCATATGGGGTACTATTCATCGTATAAAGGTGCAGAGAACAAACTTAAAGACGACGATTTTGAAGAGGATTCCTTCGATATACCAGATAACCCTTCTGCGGTCCTTAGCACAAATATGAATGTATTTGAAAATTATGAGGTCAATAGGGCATATAGTAGTACAGAAGAATATTTCTGGGCCAAATCACCTTCTACTGGTGACTTCTACCACATTGTGTTTGAGAAGTCTATCAAAATAAGTAAGATCAAAGTCATCACAGGGACAGAAGACCGACAAAATGATATCTTACACCACGGAACTCTAGAGGTTGGAGAGAGATTAGTGGGGAGTAAAAAGAACAAAAAATGTACTACTTACCTTAGATTAGCTGATTTTATAAATGGAAACTTTGAAATGGACAATATAGACCGTAAAGTCCTTTTTAACATTGATTGTATTCGAATTTTAGTAACTAAGAATCAAAATGAATGGCTTATCATTAAAAGTATAAGTGTATGGACAACTGACACACAAAATCAATGAAACAGCAATTTTCCACCTTCCTAATGGAAGAAATACATTTCAGTTGAATGCCAACTGGTCTACTTCTCTTACGGACTACTCTTTTGCTAATGTGAAATTGCATATGGCATAACAAACATAACAGAAAGCTATTTATATTTTAATATTTCTGTCAGGCAATATTGAAGTTTATTAGTGTTTTTTGACTGTTGTCTATTTTATATAAAACAAATGCATACTTTTTTCCATAGTCTAATGGTGATTTTTATATTTTGTTTTCCTAATGAAATATCTGTTTAAAAGATATATGGGCTACAGAAATAGAATGGAAACAACCATAACATAAATAATTCTGCTTAACAGACATTGTTCTTTTTTCTTACATTTATGTTTATTTTGTCTCTGGTATTTTACTACCTCTAATTTTATTCAGTATTATGGACATTTTTACCATACTGTTAAAATGGAATGCACAAACCTAGAATTAAGCACTGTGATAAAACACTGTGGATAAATGATTTTTATTTTAAGCTTCAATACCTGTTAATTTAATTAAAATTTTGTTGAAATGCTAGCATGTTTTTTTTGTAACACTTGACACATATTATATAATTTCTCATTTTCTTATTGAGAACTGAACATTAAATGGGGCTATTCCTCAGTGAAATTATTATTATTATTGTTTTTCCAAATCTGCACACAATATTAATATGAATTACCCTTTTACAGTACAGAATATAAATTAAAACACAGCTGTATGCTAACCATCTTTTCCTGAAACGTAAACATAATAGGCCGGATTCATACTCCGTGAACTTGTACAGGCAACGTGGGATTGCAGGAGAGGGGACTGAATGTCCCTGTCACTCCCCTCTCTTGTGATCAGAAGGCAGAGGTCTATGCAGCTAGACGCCTAACTTACCATATATACTCGAGTATAAGCCGACCCAAATATAAGCTGAGGCACCTAATTTCACCACAAAAACAGGGAAAACTTATTGACTTGAATATAAGCCAAAACCCAATATACCAATCATGTCTCTGTCACAGATGCACAAGACTGGCATGTGTAGATGGTTTTTTTTTGGCACAGGACACTGCATCTCTGAAGACAAGGCATCTATTTCACTGAAGTCCACCTTTGGGAGGGAGGAGTAAGGAAGGACTTCAGTGAGAGGGGGGAATGGAGGGGGAATCCCGACGCCAATACACTCAGTAGCTATGTATATGTATGTGATTGAGAAGTGTCTGATGTAAAAGCTGCTGTTATGTGAAAGAACCTGTGACTTGCAGGTAACTGCTACACATGCGATATACAAGAGGGAAGTTTGGACTACAGTTTCCTCACTCCCCCTGTATATCCTCCGAAAGCCTATCACATGTGTAGCAGTTTCCAGCAAGTCACAGGATCTTTCACATAACAGCAGCTTTTATTTCAGGCAGTTCTCACACATACATATACATAGCTACTGGACTCCCCATCTACTCCCCCTTCTCACTACACTGAAGTCCTTAATCCTCCCTCCCAAGGGACGGAGGGAGTGAGGGACTTCAGTCCTGTAACAGGGGAGAGCAGGGGAGTACAGACGCTGCTGCTCATCGTTCGGCTTCTAACAGATAATGCTAGCTGGAGCTAGCATTAGAGAGGTGAGGAATCCTGATGAGCCTGCTGTGATAAATCTTGCCCCTGGGCTAAAAAATTCGGCTTATACTCGAGTATATACAGTAACTAACTTAATTGGGTGGCCCAGCAACAAAAATTAGATTATTAGATTATGTATTAGATTATGAATATGAAATCTATGCCGACAGTAATATAAATATACATTTAAATATAAGGGGTAACTTTAGGAATAAATAGTTTTTTTTAGATACCAATCCAAACCAAAAGAAATATTATATAATGTAACTTTAAAAGAATTGCTGTTCTTGATACAAAATTATATCAGAAGGAAGTAAACTTCTTAGATTTAACTATAACACCTGCAAACAAACAAGGAATATGCAAAAAAGTATATAAAGCCTGTAACCTGGAACAACAGCTACAGTAGGTAGATTAAAAAGGATCTGCACTTTATAGAAAGGCTACAAACCGTACAACCATGAAGGAAAAAGTTATGAGAAACTATAAAATATTGTTAATATAAAATATTTTAGGTAAAAGATTAGAACAAACTTCAGAATTTAATTACAACAAATAGGCAGCTTAAATCATTATCAGAAGTTAATGCATGTAATAAATGGGACGGCTAATGCTTGTGTGTGTACGGGTTGGTCTTCCCTCAAACACACAAGACTTATGATGGTATATGATGAAGGTAGTTACTGCCACCCTACACAGACAACATACCAGTGTACATCAGTCAAGCTTAAGAGCATCCCATCCAATAAAGACATTATCTATACCCCATTAACACTGCTACAAAAACCTGGGATGTTGCTGAGGCATGCTCAGATAACCTGGGACATGGCTCAGTATGAACAGGATCTCTGCAAATACCCGGGTAACTGCCAGTGTGAACAGTACTACCATGGTTTTTAGAACACAGGTTTCAAAGAAAGGAGCTAATTGGGATGATTAGAGCAGGTAAATCTGTTTTTTTACATTGCACTATTTGCCAGGGCAGACCCATGTTCAGTGTGAACAAGGGCGACAGAGGAATTTCCTAAGTCTAAAGTTCAGTGTGAACTTCAAGGTATGAAGAGCTGATATGATCTGTGACACAGCAATAATAGAGATTTAAAAACCTGGTTTATAGCCAGGATTGCATACTTCCCAACTTGTTAGCGCCGGAGGTTGGGACACATTAGCCCCACCCCTGGGTCCGCATAAACCCCGTCCTGGTCCGCTGAATTCGGGACAATTGGGAGATATGGAATTGCAATGCATACCTCCCAACGTATGGGGATGTGAGGTCGGGACACTTAAGCGCCACCCCTGGGCCGCCCCCGACCCCGCCTACGGACAGCCTATCTCCGCCCCCAGATCAGCCTAAGCCCCACCCCTTTTGAACGCCGCGAATCGCGGCAATAGTAAAGAGGGACAAACAGGGAATCGGGACGGACAGCTGGACAGTCCCCCAAAAGCGTGACAGTCCCCCAAAAGCGGAACTGTCCCCCAAAAGCGGGACTGTCCCGCTAAAAGCGGGACAGTTGGGAGGTATGCAATGTGAACACAATATCAGTGACATTATCAATCTTATACAGAAAGCATCCTAGTGACCACTACCAATAATAGATAATAATAGTAAGTTCAATAGTAATTTAATGTTATACAGAGAATAAATTTAGTGGCCAACACCAAATTTAAAGAGACAGGTAGAGGGTGGCATTCTTTTTAAAACTGTGTCAATTTTACTAGTACAGTAATCTTATCTTGACTGTAGAGTAATCTAGGCTTAGCACTATGGTCTAAATTTACTAAGCAGTGAGATTGCAGTGAGATTAAAAAGTGGTGATGTTGCCCATAGCAACCAAACAGTTTCTTTTTACATACTGGAGAATGTGAACTCGAATCTGATTGGTTGCTATGGGCAACAGCCCCACTCTTCAATCTCCCTGCCTAGTAACTTTAGGCCTATATGTTTGAAACATTTCTTTCATTTATAATACTTATGAAATATTATATGCTAAATGTCAAACTCAAAATTAAATGCTATACCTCTCTATTAAGTCTAAGAAGGATTATTATGGGGTATATTTATTAAAGGTCCTGTTATGTGGTGACAATTTTTCGCAGTAACTCATCTGTATTTTTGTGTGTGTATTTGAGTGAGTTATAATATTCAGTATTGGTTGGTATTAGTTTGTTTGTCATGTATTTCTGGTATGCGAGTTGTGTCGAGTTTTATAGATAGTTTCGGTGCACGTTTTTCTCACACAAGTTTGTGTTCTCACACAGGCAAGTTTGTTTTCTCACACGGACGAGTTGCACACAAGTGGTCATCGGATAACAGGATATTGTACTGTTAGATTGCCTATCTAGTTTACAATATAGACAGGTCACAATGTAGATAGATTGTAATTTATACAGGTCACAATCTAGAGAGGTTACAATCTAGGCAAAAAAGATAGATAAGATACTATAGCGCTATTAATGTGACCGCACAGAGAAAGATATAGTTCGATGTAGTTCTGGTTACAATATAGACAGGTTGCAATGTAGACAGTTGAGAATATTGTTTATATATCAATTACATGGTGACTTGTTTTAACTACTAATGTAGATCAATTATATCTCCTTATTTCTATATAAAACCATTGCCCAATTATCTTTGAAAGGTCGGTCAATAGACAGTTTACAATATAGACAGGTCACAATGTAGACAAGTTGCAATTTAGACATGTCACAAACTAGACAGGTCACTATCTAGACTGTTTACAATCCAGACAGGTCACAATATAGACAGGTGATTATACAATACACATAGTATCTATCAAGTGTTTCAACAGCACAATTTTATCTCCTTATTTCTATATAAAACCACTGTCCACAACTCTTAGATTGCAATGTAGAAAGGTTACAATGAAGACAAGTTACTATAACAGGATGATCCCACCGCTTTCCACCTATCTTCAACAAGATGGGGTGTATCCCGATGCTAGTCACTAGTTTCTTATAGGACAAATGTCTAACCCACAAGTGGTCATCAGATAACAGGACTGTTAGGTTGCCTATCTAGTTTACAGTATAGACAGGTTACATAAGGACAGGTCACATTGTAGATAGGATGCAATTTAGACAGGTCACAATCTACAATCTACAGGTTACAATCTAGACAGGTTGAATTCGACAAGACAGGGTACAATATCAACAGGTTACAGGTCTATCTATAGACAGTTTACAATCTAGACAGTTTACAATCTAGACAGGTTGCGCTTAAGACAGGTTACAATATTGACAGGTCTATATAACACCACTGCCTACATATCTTTGACAGGTCTATCTATAGACAGTTTACAATATAGACAGATAACAAGGCAGACAGGTTGCAATTTACACATATCACAATCTAGACAGTTTACGATCTGGACTGGTCACAATATAGACAGGTCACAATCTAGACAGTTTATTATCTGGACAGGTCACAATCTAGACAGTTTACAGGCTAGGCAGGTTGTGCTCGAGACAGATTACAACATTGACAGGTCTCAGTATAGACAGGTGAATATACAATATACATAGTATCAGGTGTTTCAATAGCACAATGAAAATACTGACTTGTTTTATTTAGACAGGTCACAATCTAGACAGGTTGCATTCGAGACAGGTTACAATATCGACAGGTTACAATATAGGCAAAAAAGAAATGATAAGATACTGTAGCACTATTAATGTGACCGCACAGAGAAAGATATAGGTCAATGTAGTTCTGGTTACAATATAGACAGGTTGCAATGTAGACAGTTGAGTATATTGTTTATATATCAATAACATGGTGACAGGTGCTTCAACAGCACAACAAAAATACTGACTGGGTTTATCTACTAATGAATATCAATTATATCTCCTTAGTTCTATATAAAACCGCTGCCCACTTATCTTTGACAGGTCTATCTATTGAAAGTTTACAATATAGACAGGTCACAATGTAGGCAGGTTGCAATTTAGACATGTCACAATCTAGACAGGTCACAATCTAGACTGGTCACAATATAGACAGGTATATATAAAATATACATAGTATCGGGTGTTTCAACAGTACAATGCAAATACTGACTTGAATAATCTACTAACGTTGATAGATTTTATCTCCTTATTTCTATATAAAACCACCGTCCACAACTCTTAGATTGCAATGTAGAAAGGTTACAATGAAGACAAGTTATTGTAACAGGATGATCCCACCACTTTCCACCTATCTGTAACAAGATAGGGTGTATCCCAATGCTAGTCACTAGTTTGTTATAGGACAAATGTCTAACCCACAAGTGGTCAATGGATAACAGGATATTGTAAACAGGATGTAGTTTACAATATAGACAAGTTACAATATAGACAGGTCACAATGTAGATAGGTTGCAATTTAGACAGGTCACAGTCTAGACAGGTTACAATCTAGGCAAAAGAAGAATGATAAGATACTGTAACGCTATTAATGTGACTGCACAGAGAAAGATATAGGTTAATGTAGTTCTGTTTACTATATAGACATGTTGCAGTCTATGTAGACAGTTGAGTATATTGTTTATACATCAATTACATGGTGACAGATGTTTCAACAACACAACGAAAATACTGACTTGGTTTATCTACTAATTTAGATCAATTATATCTGCTTATTTCTATATAAAACCAAACCCCACTTATCTATGACAGGTCTTTCTATAGACAGTTTGCAATATAGACAGGTCACAACATTGATAGGTCACAATATAGACAGGCGAATATACATACAAGTCAGTATTTGCATTGTGCTGTTGATACAACTAATACTATTATCAGGTGTTTCAAAAGCACAATGCAAATAATGACTTATTTTATCTACTAATGTAGATCAATTATATCTCCTTATTTCTATATAAAACCATTGCCCACTTATCTTTGACAGGTCTATCTATAGAAAGTTTACAATTTAGAAAGGTCACAATGTAGACAGGTTGCAATTTAGACATGTCACAATCTAGACAGTTTACAGTCTAGACAGTTTACAATCTAGACAGGTTACAATATAGACAGGTTGCGCACTAACACATCACAATATAGACAGGTGAATATACAATATACATAGTATCGGGTGTTTCAACAGCACAATGCAAATACTGACTTGTTTAATCTACTAAGGTAGATAGATTTTATCTTAAAATATACAATCAGAGTCAAAGATCACCACACTGCCCTGAAACATGAGAGAGGCCAGCATCTTCTTTCTGGTGGCCACTAGCTTGTACACCCAAAAGGTGCCAAAGTATTCCCATGTGAAAGACACTGACAAACAAAATGACTTTGTAATCTTCAAATGCCACCTCAGACAGTGTAGACACCAGATGGCCCAGCATTTGCAGGGACAAAGCACATTGCACTAACTGTCTAAATCTAAACCAGTTAAAGCTGGAAAGGGAGTCTGCAATGTTGTTTTCCAACCTTGAAACATGGGATGCTCGGAATGTGATGTTATACTCCAAGCATTGGTGAAAAAGCCTACGCTACAGATGAATGGCTGGAGGGGACGAGGACTGCTTCAGAATGATGGATTGAACCACTCCCACATTGTCACACCAAAAAACAATGAACCAGTCACTGAGTTCCATGAACCACAATTTGATGGCAACCACAATCGAGAAGTGCTTCAGCACCAGCAGATTGGCAGTTAGACTCTTTTTGACCCATTCCAAAGGCCAGGGTGCACACACCCCTTGGAAGTAAGCACCAAAGTCCTTGAAACCCACTGGGTCCGATAATAGCTGCAATTCAAGGTTGGATGCCACAGGCTGTTGTCAAATTTGCATACTGGTAAAAGACTCAAGAAGCTCAACCCACGCATCCCTAGTGCCTCAATGCCCAGGAAAGAGTGTGCCCTCCTCACTTGTGTGTAATGGTGGCAGATCTCACAGCAAAACCGTGCAATATCTGGCCTCCCACCCCCCCTGCGAGATCCAATTTCATCCTTGTGACCAATGCATGGTGATATGGAGACCTGGATAATACGTATGGGCTGAAGCCACTCTATTTAAATAGCATAGCTTGTGTAGCGGAGTGCACATACAAGATTCTAGTTTACTACCACCTGGAACCTGTCTTATGTTATAAAATATAAGAAATAAGAAATAAAAATAATCCACTGTCCTCAATGATCAATAGATGTGTGAATTTGTATTTGTGAACATTAAAATTACCATTAGGTGGTAATGCAATCAAATTACCACTAGGTGGTAGCATTTCACCATGGAAAATATTCCATAAACTTAAGGTTTCATATAGAGAACATACATTCAAAATGTTTAGATTTCAATTTCTAATAAAACATTTTCATGGGTCAAAAAAATATATGTTTAATATAGAAACATATTTCATTTACTACACATACACTAATATACTGTAAAACTATTTATGTTACATTATGTTTAACTATAATCAAATTCACTAACATCAGTTTAATTTATTGCTTATGTTTGTTGCAGCAAAGCGGGTGTCCTTTTTGTACCCTCAGAAGCCTCCATTAACAAACAAAATAATGCTGTAACTGGACCCAGACTTAAGTACTATTCAGCTTTTGAGCTAAAATTACACATGGGCAAAATCATATTCAATAGCAGGTGGGGGTAAAATTAATGTTAGTGTTTGCATGCAAGGAGAATAAATTTTTTTTGCATTTTTGCATTACTGACCAGCGTTACTGTTACACTGTTATTAGACTTGCTCTAGGAAACATAACCTCTTAACTCTAATACTGTTTGCAACTAATGAAATGTATCTCCCCTGCAATACAACATGATCAATAGTCTGAATACAGTCCATAGAGAGAAAGTGGAATTTATATCGCATGATTTTAGGTACATCCAGTGTAGCCAGTCTCTTCATCCATGCTATGCCAAATGCTAGTTCTTATACATATATATTTATCACAGCAAAACATCTGTAGTTTAATACTGTATGTTAACCTATACTAATTACTAAAAGCATACTTAAAGCATGTCACATACAGTATGTACAAGATAAAAATAATCATTGACAAGTGGTAGTGACTGGTTTATAACCACAGTTCTCAAACTGTGGGTGAGGACCCCAGAGTGGGTCGCGACCATATGTGGATGGGGTCGTGACTTCCTCAGAGAGACCATCTTCCAGTTGCAGTTTAGGAGCTATGGGACCCACTGGCACCAGGCGCTAATGGGGTGCAACTGTGATACATGCGTGAAGTAGGTGATTGGTGGCCCTTGGCTACCTAGACTGCTTCACTGAACCACTTCCATCTCCACATTCATTTGTCACATAGGATTGCCAGATGTCACAAATACTGTAATGTCCAAAGAGTTAAAGGGGACCTTTAAGCTTCTTTTAACCCTCAAATTAACCTCATGAAGCACTATAGTTTGGTATAAAACATATACTCACCACTGTTTAAAATGATAATCTGATGTCTGGGTGAAAATATATTGGGGCAATGTTTGGCGGTAACTTGCTTGGGGTCGTGTAAAAATATTTTTTGCCAGATGGGGTCCTAGAGCAAAATAGTTTGAGAACCCCTGGTTTATAAGATGTGCAGTAAAGAGTACACTCTAAATAAAGTACATTTATTTAAGGATAAGTTGATGCAGTTAAGTTTAAATAAAACAGTGTTTTTCTTGATTTTAGATGTGTTTTACAGCATATGTGATTTGATATATAGCCAGCATTTTATTGATAAACTGTCATTTTGCAATCTTGCAACTTATTACATATACCCCTTGAGGGTTAGAGATTCTAGGATGATTTGATGCACCAAAAATATCAACACAACTGGGCTAAATGTAATTTTAATTGATATCATAATGAATTTCTTAACAAAATGCAGCTTGAAATTGTAATTTGCTTCATTTTTTATTGTTGATGCGCTGGATCTATAACCTCCAATACGCCAGCCATGGAAGTTGTAAAAGCAGCCAGTAGGACGATCCAGCAAATGAAAGATAGAGAGAAAACTTGGCAGTTTTAATGTAGGAGCTATTTACAAGCCAGAGTATAAAGCTGTGCAACTTTAATATATAATAGCAATTAGGTGTTCACAATGACGAATCTGGTGAAATGAGCAATTCATAAACTTATGCGGATGAGCAAAAATATAAGTCGTCATGGCTAATGCTATTTTTATTATGCTCAGGAATGTGTTCTGCCTTTATTTTATCCACTATGAACATATTCATCACAGATATTTGTTGGCAACCACATGAATGGATTTTAATTGGTTGATGTATTATAAACATCTAGAGATGGTGAAGAACGTAAAATGTACACTTCTGCTTTTAGGTGATGTGTATTTCTTACAATGATGCTAGATACACAGTAAGTATGTTTATTAATATTTTAAGATGTGTCTGGTTTCTCAGATTGGCATGCTTCTCCCATAGGAGGCAATGTACTTTTTAAATGCTTCAAGTCAAGGTTTTGCTTCCCAGGGATCTTAAATGATCAATTTAAGCAGGTCCAGAGCCTAAAGATATCTTCATTTTTACATGCAGACATTGCAGGTTTGTAAGAGCACACTGTAAAAGATTTATGTCCATCTTCAAATCCTCTTAAAGGAGCTTGTCAGTCCATGTTCACTCCTGACGATTTTGCTGACGATTTCCACAAATGTGTATTCACTAAGTGACGAATGTGTTTTTTTTCGTCATTTTGTTTGACGTTTACAGATCGTCAATT
>JABWIB010000536.1:0-20386 GCA_016617825.1 Platyplectrum ornatum | reverse complement strand
CGTGAATGAAACTAATGTGAAAATCAATTTTTAGTTTCATTAGTTTCATTCACAAAAGCTGAACATGATTACTATGCCAGCTTTTGTATCAGGAGTTAAAAAAGCAAAAAAAAAAAGTAAACATTTTTTTAAAGCACACACACGGACACAATAGATTTATTATTTTTTTATTATTATTATTTTCATTTTTTATTAATTTTTATATAATTTTTTTATTATTTTTAATTATTATTTTTATTTTTTTATTTATTTATTTTTTTTACATTTTTGACATAGATCCTGCACTTAGTCATTCACAAACAGGCTACTAATAGCCTGTTTGTGTTAAATAAGCACAGGATCTGTGCATACTATTGGAAGACTGACAGATCTTGCAGATGCCGCGGGAGTGACAGTTAAACGAGCGCCTTACATCCTTTCGGACCTTATATACGGCTCAGGGTCGGAAGGGGTTAAACGCATCACGTCTTTCCTGATCGTCATGCTCATGCACGAACCCAGCCCTTGTAGGCTTCGAACACATTTGAAACTCAGGTTTTGGATGTGTTAGAAATATACTAATAACATCTGGCTCCCACATGTGCAGATGTTATTTTTGATATCTGGCTCTATATCACTGGACAATGTGCACTGTTAGGAGTCCCTCTGGACTGGTTTGGGAATTCATACTTTAATGTTAATATAAAATTAATGTAAAAGTTAAGAATGTTTTCTAAACTTTTTTAGTAAATAAAAAAAACTAAAAAGACTTTTATAGTACCTTGTTTGTAAGCTGTAATTCCAGCTTACTCTGCCTATAACTCTTTCCCACTCACTTACATCTCCTTCACTTATATAATCAATCTAATTTTCTTTTTTTTTGTATTTGTACATATACACTGTTATGACTTACACTCTCATGGGCAAAACCATGTTGAATTGCAGGGGAGGTAAAATGAATGTTAGTGTTTGCATGCAGGGAGAATGCTTTATTTTTGCATTTTTCACACAGATACTGACCAGTGTTACTGTTACACAGGAAACATCATCTTTCATCTGTAATACTGCAACTAATTAAATTTAAAACCCCTGCAATTCAACATGGTTTTGCCCATGATAGTGTAAGTCATGAGTGTAAGTCATAAGAGTGCAAATCTGAATCTGGTCATATTCCATTATATTCCATTCCATTATACCCCACTCTCTAATATTACATATCTTACTGCAATTAACAATCCCTTTAAATCTCATACATGGCTCCACAATTAGGACAGTGACTTGATACTACTGTTATAATACTACTGAGCACTGCTGGATGTGGTCTAATACTTAATATCTTTCTCTTTATACTTCACTATTCAGTCTAAGCCCACGTTTTTCAAACTGCGGGTTGGGACCCCAGAATTGGATGCACCCACATTTGCATGGGGTCGCGACTTCCTCAGAGAGACCATCTCTCAGTTGCAGACCTGGCGCTATGGGACCATGGGGTGCCACTGTAATACATGCGTGAAGTAGGTGAAGTAGACTGCTTCACTGAACCAATTCCATCTTTACATTCATTTGTCACTTGTCATGATGCACAAATAATGTAATGTCCAAAGAGTGAAAGGGGACCTTTCAGCCTCTTTTAACCCCCCAATTAACCTCATGAAGCTGTATAGTTTGGTATAAAATATATACTTACCACTGTCTAAAATGTAATCTTGATGAAAATATTTAGAGGCGATGTTTGGTGGTGACTTGCTGGAGTTGTGTAAAGAAAATTTTTGTCAGATTGGCCCCAGAGCAAAATAGTTTGAGAACCCCTGGTCTAAGCAAATAAACATAAAAATTCTAATTCCAGTTTTATCATCTGAGTCACAGTTCTAATTTACAGAGACTTCTTTCAAATCTTTCATTAAATATATATATTCCTAGTTCCTAGTTCTCGCATTAGTATTTAACAATGTCAATAGTTTCTATAAGCTAGATAGAAGTTGGATGCTGAAGATTTAAACAGGCTTTGGTTGTTAACATTGGATATAAACACTTGTGTTTATATTTATGTTTCATTATTACTAATTCTATTCCCCATGTGAGATTTCTAGCACAAATAAAATTAGGTCTAATAAACCACATTTATTTTCCATTAATCTCAGTAACTGCAATGGACATTTATGAAAAAATTGATTAGATTAAGAGCTAGATTATAGTAATGAATCTGCTTTAATATTACAGTAAAATATGCTATTCATAACTTCTAACACACTTAAAAGCAGTTTAGTAATTTTATCTAATATTATTTTACCTAAACAAAGTAATTTATAATAACTAATGTTGCATTCATAGCTAGTATATAAATCTAAATACTTATTTAATGTTTTGCAATGTTATGATTTTTAAAAATGTTGCGTAAAACATTTCTGCATTTGTATAAAAATGTATACATGTGTAGTTGGTACTAAATTTAGTAGCTACTAATGTGTTCTGATCCGTTCCTTAACATGTAGCCCCATGCATAAGAGCATGGTATGAAATGAGATCTGTACGACAAGACCTCAGCCCAACCAAACTGTAAAATTTAAGTGACATCCCCATCCATCCAGACTAATTCTGCACACACAAACATGGGTCTCATGGATGGAAAGATGATTGTACAGAACCAGATCTGTTAAACTTATATCCACAGAAACTGTAGCTCCCTCACTATTAGTGATCACCCTAATCACCCAAATATTCAATCTGCATTCCAAAATGTAATGACAATTTTGGAGCGCTGAATGATGAACAGTCCAGTACACAGAGAATGACTAAAAATAGATATTTTATTTGTATGCAATAAAATGTTTTTTTTTTTTAACAAGAATTAAAATCAGTCACAGGCAATGGATCCTACCCAGTGCCACAATGTTGTAAATCCTGGAACAATGTGTTTCTTCATGGCAAATATCAGACATGCGCCCTGTAAAAAGTTCATAGGGAACAGAAACGTGTTGGAAATTCTACATGTAGAGAATCGACCAGCACAGCTATAGGAAAATTCTGTCTGTATGCCCATTCTGGAATTTACAAATACCAGTATACCTAACCACTTCTAGGATTAACAAAATCATGGTACCGGGTAGAATCCCTGCCTGTGACTATTTTTTTGCTGTTTACAAATATATATATATATATATATATATATATATATATATATATATATATTTGTAAATTGTATTTTACTACACTCTAAATCTGATCTGTCCAATCTGAGTTTTTCTTTTTGCTGTCATTTATTAATGGGGTTAGGTCAATGTCATATTATTATTATTATTATTATTATTTGTATTATTAACACTTATTTATTAGGTGCTACAATGTATCCACGGTGCCATACAATAGGTAATAAAGACTGGGGAAGAGGGGCCCTACCCACAAGCTTACAATCTGAAGGAGATTGGGGATTGATACATTGGGGCAATTACACATACACTAGGGAAAATTTAGTCAGCTGCCATTTAACCTACTGGTACATTTTTGGGGTGTGTGAGAAAACCGGAACACCAGGAGGCAATCTGCGCAGACACAGGAGAACATACAGGTGTCTATTGTTTTTAGTGCTCAGGTTTCCTGATGGGTAAGTGTAGGAGCTGCTCTTCAGGTTAAGTGGCAGGGGTAGGCAAAGTGCGGCTCTCCAGGGGGTATATTTACTAAGCGGTGAGATTGCAGTGAGATTGGAAAGTAGGGATGTTGCCCATAGCAACCAATCAGATTCAAGCTCTCAGTTTCATTTTACATACTGGAGAATGTGAACTCGAATCTGATTGGTTGCTATGGGCAACATCCCCACTTTCCAATCTCACTGCAATCTCGCCGCTTAGTAAATATACCCCCAGGTGTTGTCAAACTAGTTTGACATCCACTATGTCTATGTAGTAGTTAGGCAACACCTGGAGAGACGCACTTTTGCTTGGTGTCTGAAATCACCCAGGTATATATCAAGAGATTGGGGAGAAGACGGTTCTGGGGCATTTCACTGTGTTTAAATTAATGTGTGGTTTAATGGTTGGGGTAATGCAGTAATTGTTTCTGTTACATAGGTGAGAAAAGGAGAATATACAAACTCCACACAGATATCATCTTGTCTGGGAATCGAACTCGCAACCTCAGCGCTGTTGTATTCAATACTAAGCTTCATCCATTCTAGATAGCTGTAACGTATTTCCACCAATGTTTTGGTGTAACAGTGTTTAACTCAAAACCGCATGGTTTGTGGGCTATAGAAAAATAATGTTAAGATATTAAATGTGATGATGACACAAATGTTGTTATAATGTTCAAGATTTGAAGGTTATCATTTGTCATTATAAAAGGAATACATATTAAAGGAACCAATACAAGAACAGACTCAGGTGGACACTTTTTCCCCTCCCTTTTTAGTATCCCATTTCTGTTTACCACTTGTCCATTAATCTGTACATCCAGAACAAACTTTACTTCTCATTGTATGGACCATCCTGCAGACACAAGTTATTTATTTTTAAAATGTAAAAGTCCAAATAATTTTTATGCTTATAAAAATGACATTGAAGAGACATAACATAAATAAAAACACATTTACTATATATTAATGACAATAATTTTTCAATATATTTATAACACAAATATAACTTTAATTGTAAGTAAAATAACCAGAAATCACATTAACTTATAAATTTAGCAGGCGTTACTGCATCTTATTAAATGTTTTAATAATAAGAGCCTCTTTTAAGTATGTAGGGTCTTCTGGCTTTGCTTACATGTGACTGTCTTTTAAAAATGTAAGGAGTTTTCCTCTTTACTATGTCTTCACTTTCATTATTTGTACTGCTGGGGTCCAAGTAGTCTTGCTGACGTACCTGAAAAATAGAGAAAAAAATTTACTTTGTGTTTAAAAGTGTTCATGAAGTTAAGGCTAAACCTCCAATAAAAACAATTTACAGTTGTTGTTCAATAAAATACTGGAACTAAACATCAAAATTAGAATATCTTCCCAAAGAAGGGTAACTACTTAGAATAATATAAAACGAAAGTAAAACACTTACACAGGAATACATCACTGTAGTGATATAAGTCAATTGATGACATCATATCCAACAAGATTCAATGATGCTATTGTGTCCTCATAAGATTTTGTACATGCCTATAAGCTAAGAAGTGGCTACTGTAACAATGTGTCAATATATATTCTTCTACTTTTCTGTGTTAAGTTACCTTTTGTATACAAATACTTATTGTAGTTTAAAATAATCATTGTGGTTAAAAAAGATAACAAAACAATGTTTTATTACATAAGTCAACATCTTCTACACAGTTTTTTTTATGTTAGTGATACTGGAATTATTATCTACACTTCAATTATTCGAGTCTTTGTAATTGTCTAACAAGTAACACAAGGAATGTCTAGGAAGCAACCTGCATGAGATGGAAGGTTGAAATATGAATCCCTTTGTTGCATGTATCAACAGATAAAAGGTGCTTAATGTGAGTGAAAAGATGTTCTTTTCTCTATACAATTTACTTTTAGTATTAATAACAATGTTGCTTCTACAGTGTCAGACCTTCATGCTAATAACTGAATAATGTGATTTTTTATTCTTTATTTTGTTCCTTTGTCAATGAAATAGCATATCAGGGGAATGGGGAATGTTTGAATGATTTCCAAGAGATATATTGCAAATACTGTAATCAACATTTAATATCAAATAAGTTGGTGCATATATCTGCTTTACTAATGAAAGAAGTGCAGACAAATTATAAATCACAAATGGACCCTCTGAACATTTTTAAATTATGTCTATTAATTTTAACAAAAAATGTACTATGATTTGACAATTCTACACTTCACACACTTTTTTAATAAGACATAAAACCTAATCTAATTTCTTTGTGTGTTCTTTGGATGTCACCTGATAATGGGCAATTATTCGCCCACTGCAGCTGGTTTCCATATTCACACTGTAGCCCACTTGACCAGGGGTATGTCCAGTTCGTGCAAGTGATCCAAAATCAGCTAGAACCTTTGCTGATGTCACAAGCATGTGGACAGTTCTCATCAGTGAGTCTGTGTAGACAGTCTACTGGCAATAAAAACTGTTTATCAGCTCTCAGTTGAGTGATGTCCTATGCTGCCATCCAAAAATAGTCTGTTGTAGCAGTCACACCCCTTGCACCAGTGATGGTTAAACCACTGTATGATAAGGTACACTGTGTGAATGTGTGAATTAGAGGGAGGGGTGTGTGGTCATATGCCAAGATGATACAGACGCATATAATATAGTCTGTTTTGCATGCACTGCAACTTTTCTGGTCTATTAACCAAATGCACGGTTTTGGGGCTTACACTCTGCCCACTGCAACCTCTCCAGAACCTTGACCAGCCTGCCTGCTTATCTGGTACCTGAACCTGCTGTGCCGGTTTATTGTGTAGTAGAGAAACAAAAGTAACTATTTTTTTAAGGGAAGGGGATGTTGAATAAATTGCCCGACAGACTAACTTTCAATTTAATAAAACATTTATTTATTTTTTTTATGAAAAAGGAAGATAAACAAATTCCAATTGATTGATTTGTAAAACGTTTTCAATTTAGTTCTCTGACACATCTGACACTGTTCCAGCCATGAAAAATATTATACGTTTTTACAAATAAACAATATTAAAATAATACTACTAAATAATAATGTATTGAAATATACAGTACCTCCCAATGCTGAAAAATTCTGCTTTGGCAAATTTTCTGAAGCTGGAGTGCTGTCAACATTGCTTCCAGATTAAACGAATCCACAGATGTTGGATATTCTTTTCTGATTGTGAGATCACTTTCCACAGTCTCCCCTGTTTCATCAGGTTGGGGGTTGAAATTATTTATAAGATTGCATACATTGAGAAGAGTCATTTTCCAGTATGGAGGTCTGGCTTTATTCACCTACGATGAAATATTTGAACATATTAATGCTCATTAATTAATTTAACACATTTTGTGTCCCAGAACTCTTTTGTTCCACATAATTATATTTTAAAAAGCATTAAACAAACAAAGTTATGTTCTGTACTTTTCAAACAAATGTTTTTATGTAATGATCAGAATGTATTGATTAGCAATGCCTTGCGCAGCTAGTCTCTCAAACAACACTAGTACAGAATTCCTGATGACATTATAAAGGGGCTGATTAAATTCTTATTGTGCCACCTTACACTGTTTGTGTAAGTGGGATTTATTACACTGTATGAACTCGCGGCTCATTGAGCCATATTATTTTTACCATATTTTTTATCATGACTTAAAAATATTAAGTGTTTTGGATGAGCCATGATTCTACTGAAATCCACAGTAATTGCTAGTAGTGAAATGTAGTACTTCCTTATATTTTATTACTAATCCACCATATCAACCAAACATTACCCACTTTAAAAAGTCTATGCTGCTATGAGAACCCCTATGATTTTATAATGGTAAAAGGATTTCTATATCCACCTGAAATATTAAGCATATGATATAAGATTATGGACCAGATCCAAACCAGGTAAAGCCTTTAATTTCCGCAGCCTGATTCAGAACCTGGACGCAAAATACAGTACGCATTTATGTAGTGTTCAGCAAGGGCATGATCATATGTAAAGTACAGGGACGAGGAGAGGGATTGAAATTGTACAGTAAGGGCTGGCTCCGACACTGCCAAGAGTTGGAGCCAACGTAAATCTCAAGGTAGGGTGTCCTGTGTGGATTTCGCTCTGTATGGGGGGAGTTGTCTCCTCCCATAGGGAGCATAATAGGCCTCAACAAACTTAGTTAAATAGCTATGATGGGTAGAGCCATGATGGGGTCTGGTCAGAATTGGGCAGAGTTGGAGCTGTGACTCCCAAATAATGGGAGGTATGATCTAGTTGTTTACATGACATAATAATATTACCCAAGGAATCTCTCCAACACCATAAGATTCTCTATCTGCAGTTTGCGTTTTTTACATTTCATAACTCCAGTGCAATTTACATAAAATGGTATACTAGAGCTAATTATGAAAATCTACCTGAATATTTCATTTACTGTTTCTACACTGGTACAGTGTTATGTCTCACAAAGAGAAGATTATGATAAAGAAAAGTCCTTGACCTCCAAAAAATATGCAAAAATATTTTACAGTATGCATTTACTATCAAATTTAATTTCATGTGGGGTGGTATACTTATTTATTTCTATGGAGATCTTATGTAGAAGGCTGGGGTATCTATGTAATTTTAAAATGCATATCCAAAAGATATACACAAATAAAAAAATAGCAATAAAAACATGTTTCTATGAATTTTATCTAAAGCTCAAGATGCTTAAATAATAATACTAGTGATTTGCACCCAAATTAAATTCTTAATTAACATAATGATCAATTATAAATAAAATACATCGAGTTAGTAAGTAGAAAAAGAAATTAAATTCAATTTTCCTAAAACTTAACGATAAAGAAAATACAATTTGACATTTTAACATACAAAGTAAATAATGTAATATTCAATGGTATGCAGTTATTTTATGTCTAGAGACTTCAAAAGAAAAAGATAAACTATCCATTATCGAATTTCAAGTATCTTATCACTATATTAGGACAACATTAATAAATTACCACATATTCTCATATATGAAATCTAAAGCTTGGTTGATTAAATATAAGATATATTGAATGATATAATAGTTGTACAATCTGCTCAATCTTCCTAGTTTCTTTCCATAAAAAACAAACCCCATAGTGATTCTACTAAAATAATATGTATAACCATGAACATAAAAAATAATACCCACCTTCGAGTACATATTGCTAAGCACATCTGCTTCTAATGCTTTCATCTCCTCCTCTGAATCTGTCGTAATATAGAAAAAATGTAAAGTAAAAATTACTAGGATAATTCAGTATACCGTCATCATATTTTTAAGAGTGCAAGTGTGTGTGCATTTAGTTTCTTTGTACAGTACACTACACTACACTACACAAATATTATACATATGTTATATATAATAGTTCAAGAGAAGTAATATGTCACTATTTGTTCTTCTTAAAAACCAACAATAATGTACTTATTTAATATGAAAATAATTAGCACTTCAGCAAGCCTGTTTAATGTACCAGTGAACCTTTGAGCCAACCTGTCATGATAAGACATCGACTAATGCTGTACATGTAATAATTGTTAAACCATAATACACTTTTAACCTTTTGTGATTACTTTAGAGAAATGTTAAGTAAATGTTATTGATGGATAAAATGTATGTGTGGTTACCTATTTTATGACACAGAGGTCAGTCAAGCATACATTTTTCTGATAGTAAAGAATATTGTAAAATGGTATAAATGGTATATAAAAATTAATGATAAAGCAATAATCATATGCTTTATCCACACCCGATCAGAACCGGATTCACTTGTCATTTTGTACCCTATGAAGATAGCACGGATGTACACTTTAACAGAAAGATGTAGTAAATTTACAGTTCAGGAGACGTTTTATCACTGTGATCCCTAAAGATAGGAATAAATACAGTAATATGTGTTATAAATACACAAGTATAAATGGGTTAACATATATATTTAAGGTTATATGCCCATTAACAAATCTAAAAAAGAAAAGTTTCAAAATCTAATTTTTTAAAGAATGCAGATTGTAAATATGCTAAAATAAGTTTTTTGGCAATTAAACATTTAAAGCTGCTGAAAATAGCTGTAAATATGTGCATATATTTCATCGTCAGATGCTAAATCACCATAATGTGTGAATGTTTATTCAAAAAAAAAAAAAGCAAAAGCGAATATAAAAAAGCACCTTTATATTAAAATGTGCAAGTACCCTTAGTTAGAAGTATTGATCAGTGTTTTGTCACACAGTAATAAAACAATGATATCAGGTGAGAGAGAAAGGATTGGGGGGTGTCATCTTAAACAATTGCAAAATGTTACCATATATTCTCAGGATGTTTATATCTGGTAATTAGGATATACAATACGTAAGTCAAAATAGGGTAATGACTCTGCACAGTATATCAGCAATTCAGAACCTCAGACTCACAGACCTGTCAAACAATGAAACAATGCAGAAGCATCACTGCCCACTTCTGATTATTTTGCTTTACACTTTGTACATGATTTGACCAGTATGTCGGAGTTACTAGGTATTAATAAAGTAATACTTTCCCAGAAATCAAACACCTTACTTAAATAATTATTTTAGGCAGAAAGAAAAGTGTTGTATTTGTACATATGTGTACACATTATTTAAAACACATTCTGTGCACATGGTAGAATGACAGAAAGTCAGATCTAAATAAAAAGAACAAGTGACTAGCTGTGAAAAAGAAATGAATAGCAAAACTGCACAGAAAAGCAGAAATGATAGAAAAAAAGATAAAAAGGAATATTATATTCTATCGTTTTATGTATGTAATCCACACAATACATACAAAACACAGGGATGACACATAAACTACTAAGCGATTTGCTTTTGTTATATTAAGATGCAAGCATACAGCACTGCTGTGTATACACACCATGTTTCAGATCAGCATAGTTCAATGACAAAGATTCAATTTACCAAGTGAGAAATACATTACCTGTGCACATCCCACAGCAGCTGAAAGCCAAGAGCATCAGGCACACAATCTGAATTCTTAGTCCAGTAGTCATCTTTTATTATTTCAGGAACTTAAGTCCACACACACAAAAAAAAAAACAACAAAAAATGCAGCTGAGACTTTAGTAGCTTCTTTCTCTTCTCTGCTGACTAGACTGCTCAGTGTTTCTGTGCCATAACAGTGCTAGACCCTCCCCAAGTATATAAGCAGTGTGATGATGTCACAAGTCTACAGGAGAGCATATTGAAGATATCCCCAACCCTCATCTCACTGGAACTGCTGTTCCATTTAGTATCCCCTGATTGCGAACAACATGACGCACAATGGTACAAATAGTATCTTGCTGTGTGTGTGTGTGTGTGCGTGTGTAATGCACTGACGTCCTGGGTGTTCTCATTTAGGGCACAAATTTCATTGCAATCATAATTTATTTTTTTTATTTTGCAATGATACATTTGACAGAACTGCCAAGTATATTATTCATCTATTAATACCATATATAAATATATATATATATATATATATATATATATATATATATATATATACTGTATAAATAATGACAACATTTAAGATATTTCTCTTTCATTAACAAAATCATAAACCTAGAATGTGGAAAGAAGATGGAATATATAAGTATTCACTGCATTTTAGACCAGTTCCACACTTCCACGTGCTGTTTCTGTTGGTCTTGCTACTGATTTTCTTCCTGACATATGTACTAGAGACTGTGTTTAAAGCAAGCGGAATGCAATTCCTTCCAACAATACTTTCAACAGATGGGTTTGAGAGTGTCTGTTCCCTTCTAGACAATTGCCAGCTAAGGCATTCCTGTGAACTAACTGTGAACTAAATAGTTTTTATTGAGTTTTAATACAAGACAAGAAGAAAAAGAAAACAAACGTAAACCAAGTCAGCAATACAGGAAGTAAAAAGGTACAATACAAGTACATACTGCATCATGAGAACATTATGATGGGAGCAAACACATCAAATAGACCAGGTAACCTCCAGTACATCCCAGCATTAAATAGAAAAAGAAAACCAGATTGTTATAGAAGATGAATTCAGGTATGGTTTCCATCAGTAGACAAGTCCCACAGAGAACGTAGAAATCAGCCATCTATCCTACACCTTGAAATATTTAGACAATCGCTCCTGGCTAGAGTAGATAAAACATTCATGAATCAGAGAGAGGTTAACCAGACAAAGCCAATGACTCAGGAAAGGGGGACCCGGGCAAGCCAGGTACGTGTCACACATACAGTAGCCCAGAGGCCTAGAGAGGTGATAGAAGTTGGAGAGACCGCTCATAGTCATCCCTGAGCATCAAGTGTAACATTAAAGCAGCGGACTACACTCTGCCAATAGCTAAAGAATGGGTGCAGGCCCACAATAGGTGAATATAGCCACAGTCAATGTCTCCACACAGGGAGGAATGACCAGCAATGAATTTGGCGAGGTGAGCAGGTGCGAGGTAGGATCTATATATCGCATAAAACTAAACCTGATGAAACCTGACGTGAGAGGTAGCACTATGAGAGCTACCAAAAACAGTATCCCAATCTTCATAAGACAGGGAACCAATATTTCTCTCCCAGAGGCTCAGCAGCATCTGCAGAATCCCCAGTGGCGCCACAGACAGGAATATAGTTTTGCAAATTCTGAAGCTGCACAAAATATTTAAGGGTACTATCCCCAAATAGGTAAAATATACACATGAAAACATATAAGCTCCAACGAGAAGAGCAAGGTAAGTTCTGGAGATTCTTAAATAAGGAGTGCCTCCCAAGTGGGTATGCACCCTATGTCAAACTCACTGTGCTTGCAATACAATTGGGACAACACTGCCAGAATATACACCAGCGAACAGGGACAGGTGTATGACCCTGCCCCGCCTGCTGAACCAACTACCAGGTCTATGTAGATCTATGTGATCCATGACCATGCTTGGAGATGAGAAAGCTGTACAGCAATATAATCAAAATGGAAATTCGGGAGGCCCACGTCCCCATACGTATGGTGTCTACGCATATTCATACCATTATTATATGGTCATTTTGAACTCACCATTCCCCAAATGGAGACTCACTATACCGGGACAAGCACGTATCATGCAAGCCACAAGAGGAAACCATGCCTCTTCCACCTGCCCAACTGGAAATTGTCAGTGATGTAGCCATTAACACATGCGCGAGCAGAGGGAGCTCCATGCGGTAAACGCACCCAGCCAATAAGCTGATTCCCAAGACCCATCCTCTCCAGGGCCTCCCCAGGATTTGGAAATTTTAATACAATAAATATTCATTTATGATTGACATTGGATAATGAAAATGTATATCCCATGTACAGAGTAATCAATAATGAAAATAAACAGGAAAAGTAATAAAATTAAAGGGAAAATGTCTTTTGTCATTTGTTTTTCCAAAGCTACTAAATACATACAGCTGTTTATCTGTTCTTTAAACAAAGTCATGTTTATGCAAAACATTGCTTGATGTTTTATTTCAGTAAGGAACAATTTGCATTCAGCTAGAATAACCATGGCCAATGTAATAAATGGTTAAGTACAATGTTCATGTCTTAATTTGTGGTTAGAATGGCCATTTTGCTGACTTCATGTTGGAGTCATTGGGGATAGTTGCAAGGTTAGACCTGTGTAAAACCATATTACAATGTGAATGGTGCAAATTAACTTTAATTGTTTTGCATGCAGGGAACATAGTTTCTTTAGCACATAGACATACCCCACAACTGTGCCAATTTTACGACTATCCCGACTGTCCCGGCGCCTACCAGTTTGTCCCGATAAGGTCCCGATAAATAATGTGTTTTAATTAAAGTTAAAATCTACATTGTGCTGCGATTGTGAGAGGAAAAAGGGATGGGGCTTTGGCGGAGTTGGGCAGAGCCAAGGGCGGGATTCTCCCAGCAAAATGTTGAGAGGTATGCATAGACTTTATATACTGCATAGCTTTTTGAATAATCTGTAAAGTAAAGCTGAACGGGGAAACTTATACCTCTGATATCTTACCTCTAAATTCTAATTTTAGAAATAGCCTTCCCTCACAGTTTAACATGGTTTTCCCAGGTCTACACTTACATCTGTTTTTCCCTTACACTCAAAGGACCGNATCCAGACCTCCATGTGTTTTCCTTATACACAGAGGTACTTAAGACAGCATAGAAAATAGATGCCTGTGTTTGGATCTTCAAACATACATAACTGATATTTGTACACCTGGAGATCTGATTGTATCCTTTGGCATTACTTAGGCGTCACGTCATTGAGACTTTTGCAGATATGTGCAGATGTCACAATGAAGTGACTGGGTCCAATTCAAACTCTGTTTTATCACCCTTATGCACTGGGCATCAATTAGATGATTTGTTAAAAGCTCTATGCAAAGGTTTATATCCATGTTATTGTTCTGCAGCAATCACAAAAACATGGTACTAGTCTGTTAAATGTTAAATTAAATGTGCCCACTAGAGGGCAATATAAAAATAAAGAACTCAACTCAATGAAACGTAATGAATTGTATTTCTGTAACAGTAAATAAACAGAAACTAAAAACTCTAACATAAGATTAATAATCACTTTTGTATGCATGTTTTATGTAAGCATGAAGTAAATGTAATAATGGAATCAATAAATCAAAGAAAATGTGTATTTAATTGAATGACATGAGTGCTGTAAAAATGCATTATGTAGTAGGAAACCAAATAAGACACATTACAGCTGGGAAATTATATTATTAAATTACTCATGCCAAAACATTTATGCAAGTTAAAATTCACTATATACAAGATATTACATCTTAACACTGGTGATTCATACATTTTAATATAATCGGTAAGATATAAATAAGGAAACAAGCAAACAAAATAAATACAATAAGCCAGCGTGTTTTTAACACGTTCCAAACAAACCAAGACTGAAAGGATGCTCTGATTAGTCTATGTATTGTCTATATAATACAAATTATGCCAAGTGTGCCAATTTTGAATTAAGGCACAGGATGCAAAATGCTTCTCTTGTGCTGCAAAGCTTCGACTCCGATGTGCAATGCTGTGAACCACGGATGAAGAGGGATGAAGCCATGATGAGTAGGATGAACAGGGCTACATGTCTTGATTACACTATTATTATATACATAGACTTCAGTAGGACTTGAGAAGTTTTTGGATGAAATCCTGCTCTCCTAGGTGTCTGTTTAAAATGTAGGCATGCCCAGGATATTGTGGGGAAGTTACCAAGTATAGAAGATGTTTTTGGAGATCTGCCAAATGTAAAGAGATTAAATCAAAGGCAGTTTTTTTACCCACCAAGGGGTATATTTACTAAGCATCTAGATTGCAGTGAGATCGGAAAGTGGGGATGTTGCCCATAACAACCAATCCGATTCAAGCTCTCAGTGTTTACAAACTGGAGAATGTGAACTCAAATCTGATTTGCTGCTATGGGCAACTTCCCCACTTTCCAATCTCACTGCAATCTCGCCGCTTAGTAAATATACCCCCATGAGTCAAATCCAGGCTTTCCAGTTTTGTATGTCAGATTGGAATTTGCTCGTAATTGCATTCTGCATATTTGTATGCATCCTATGAGAAAGTAACCTACTCTAACCAGACTCAGAACATAAACCCAAGAGACATACAAAACAATTCAAAAACAGTATATAAATTATAATATTCCATATGCAACACAGAAAAATGAGAGATAGGAAATCTATTCTTTCTAAAACAGCAGGCCAGTTCAACTCACAGCTTGTCTAAACGAGTTGAACTCACCATCAAACTTGCGCTTTAGTAAATGTCCCCCCTGGAGAAACAAAGGTTGCCTACCCCTAGACTAGACATAAGGGAGAAAACAAACTAATTGTAGACCACAATACATGGGCTCTAACGCCTTCTCCACCACAGAGGAAATAGCAAAAGGTGAATCTAACCAAGAGACTCAGATCTTATTAAACCGCCCAACTATTAAGGTGGACATTCACAGGAATGAATATCGTAACGGATGTGAGTTAAAAACTGGATGCCGTGGATGGTCACAATATGTGCTTGTTACTAAAGATTCTCGTGACTGCACTAGTCGGTAGCGACAAATTTATAATTCGTAATTTCCAATTGATTATCGGTTCGGGGTCCTATGTTTGTCGTGGATGGCAAAGACCGGGGTCTTACATATCTTTTGTGCACATCAATAACGAATTTTGTATCGTGTGTGCGCCAGACCGATGTTTTAGATAACCATTTCTTTGCTCTAAAATCATTAGGTTATGTAACAGTTTTTTTTCAGGCCGATATTCGCGCCGTGTATGGACCGATATTAACACCTTCGTCAAGGGAAAAGTCTTCTGCAAAATCGGTCTAAAACACGTGGAAACTGCAATCGTTACCGTGAATGCCCAACATAATATTCTTTGTATGAAGAAATTTTTCATGTTTTCAAATCTCATGTAACCAATCCCATTCAACAAGAGGGACTATCAGGAGCTACCCATTTTCAGGCTACCAATGCTAAAGCAATTAAGAAAAATCTACTACCATATAAATAAATAACTGAAGAGAGGTTTTCTGCAAGGTTAAGTCAAAAAATAAAGAAAAATCAGTCAGAGAAGAACAAAGCAAAGCTTGAGTATGTCAATGGTCCATTCGGAGCAACTGATAAGGAGAAAGATCTATGTATTACAAACAATTGAATCCCTAATGAGCAGTAGGAATCCCTAATGGTCATGTACAGAAAGAAATAGGTCTTTCACTATCTGCCTATACAAACAGCTGAACCAAATGGAGACCTACATCAATGGCACCGAACCAACAAAATGGTTTGTTTCTAAGCCGGATGTACCTATAAAATGAACATTCTGAGGTTGTATTTCCTCTCTTACTTGTAGAAAACATTTCAGCATGCAGTCTGAGTGAGACAAGCCAAACTATGCCCCACAACAAAAAATCCTTATAATTCATAGAGTTCTGTAAACATCTGGTTACCTCACAAGGCAGTTTTAGAATCTAACACGGTAAATTGCAATAATTGACCTTGTTCTTCCTAATTCATTGCATGACATTTCCTTTTACAAAATAGCTCCCATGATGCACAGATAACCTTGCCATTCACAGAGTGCTAATGGTGTCTGCTATTTTATGTCTTCATACAGCATACCTTTGTGTGCAATCTATAGGTAAAAAAGATATTAGGTAGCCCTAGTTTATAGAAGACTACCTTGAGAAATTGCTTCTACAGCTCATGATGATGGAAGCAGATATATATGTTACCAAATTTTTAATGCCATGTAAATATCAGTGATGGGTTTTTGTTTTTTTTCCCTTTTTAAGCTAAAATACTTAATATGAAGAATGAAAAGAATAGCAATTATTTTCCCTGTAGCTAAATTCCATGCAATAGATCTATATAAACTTTAGGAATTGTTTAAAACAACTTTGGAAAGGGCATTTTCTGTAAATAGCTGACTGCTGTTGCTTAATTACATTTATGTGTCAGAATTTTCATTTAAATGTGATTTTTATTAGAAAAAGTTGTTTTCTCTTGAATCTTTTCCCCACCATGCAATTAATCTAATTGTTCATACTGTAAGTCAAATGCGGGATGTGATCCTAATTAAAAACAAAGCCTTGTCATCAACAGTTACAGGACACAGATACAGAGATAATATCAGTAAAACAGGCTATTTAGATTGCTTTCTATGACCAAGTATTAAACCTTGCTATTTTCACTTTTCAGTGTTAACTTTTATGCAAACCAGAATATACAGAAGTTAATTGGGAATTAATGAAGAAAATAATATACATTGCAATTTACTTCTGATATATTGAACTTCTCTCACATTACACATATCTCAGCTTTCGAATTCTCTTATATAGATTTTTAAATTATGCAATGGATATTCTGTATGTGACAAAGCATAAGCAACATGGTTTAATACAAATCTGTATATTGGAGCAGATTCAATTATGTATATGTCTCTTCTCAGGTTTCAAACATTCATAATTGCTGTTTTTCTGTCATACAGATGACGTAGCTCGGTTTGTAATTGATTTAACAAATTATGTTGATACAATTTCTAACATATATCTATTTAATTGTAAATGAACCATCTGAAGATTTTGAGCTATTTACCCTTGTTTGTATCTGTGCAGATTGTATCTGTAAACTTTGTTTACTATTCCCAATTAAAGAATTTTAAAACACTAAGCTGGTTCCCTAAGCCAGTCTACAGGTCACAGCGGCACCACTAAAAAGCGCAACCCCACCACATATAGTAGAGGAGTATACAGTTCCTTGTGGACCCGGATAGCATACACAGAGACCAGCAGCCCTGTGATGAGGAAGGACCCAGAACCAAGGCTAGCTCCAATCAGCACCAGCACGAGTGAAAGCACCAGCAGCATGCAGCGGGTCCAGACAGCAGATACTGAGTTTAAGAGCCCTAAGACACAGAAGGACCCAGCACCTGCATTCAGCTACAAATAGACCTGCAAAAGAGTTAGTGAGGAGGCAAATGAGCAAGACACATAAGGGGTGAGTGTAACTTACACTGTAAAAACACGAGTACATCAACATTATCACCATATGTGCTCTTCTTTTCTTTCCCACTTTCTACATGACCTGCTGTGAGACTACCATCGAGCCGACAGCTACATACTCCACGAACTACATTAATAAGAATTGCAGCAACAAGATCACTACCTCCTTTACCAGAAACATCTGCACAATTCCATTAGGTGGAGTGCTAATATCAGTCCTTATCTCCCCCAAACCAGTACAAGTAAAAGATTACATGTTTCAAGCCTACAAATTATTTGAGACCTTGTGCATTAGGGCTGTGGGTAACAAAGGGACCATTTCTTCTCTCTACTACACTGTGTTGACCGGTGAGTCTGCACCTCGACTCCAGATGGTATCTCGCTCCCACCGTATTTTTCCTCAGACATCACCGCAATGTTGGGAAAAAAGGGGCAGTTGTAGCTTAAAAGTTACTTCTCCTAGTTCTTTGATTCTCATAAGTTTACAGTATTACGATCATGATTACATTAATCTCATATACTACTTGCTATATCTAATTTGTTTCCTTTACTCCTACTGTATATCTGCTGAGCTTTATTTTGCAATGCTATGTTTTATTGTGGTTGCCCGTACAACTTATACACTTGACTTTTTGTATATTGTATTTCTAAAGATTTAAATTGTAAATGAACCAATACAGAATTAAAAAAATTACCCTTATGCTTCATCTACATCTAAATTAATTACAGAAGAGCTGCTATNATTCTACAATGAGACATCAACTAAATAACCAAGAACACGAATGAATAAGTTAAACATGTTTATAAAGCTGTTTACTTTCTTGTGATAAAATAAGTATCTAGAGACATAACTAAATAGGATAGACAATTCAAGACATGTCAAATTTGTATTGTAAATGAACATAGTTTTGCATAATTACTCACATAGTTCCAAATGTTCTAAGTAAACAAATATGTGGAGATTGATTTGAACCATTTTTTTTCCTTTTTGTATATTGGAAAGTATTTAAGTATTTTTCTGTGTTTCCTAAACAGTATGACTCAGTGAGTCAATTACAAGTATAAATAATTTAAAATCAATCTATTGTTAAAAGGAAATTAATTTTCTATGCTATCATTTTAAATGACTTTTATATAGTGTTATAAACATATATTGCTTTAAAAAAACTACAATTTTCCCATATTGCAGTATTCAAGATATGTATATTGTTGGATAAAACCACGTTATTTACCAAATATGACCACAATCAGTACAATCAAGTTCTGATATTGTGGCGTAAAATTTATGTGTACACAGTACACATCAGAGATTTTATATATGCAGTGAACCCTAAAATATCGCCTGTCATGCTTCACACTCAGAACCACGGAAGGTTTACACTTGACCAGAGGTGCAGATTCTGATTACTGACCTGGTATTACTGATCGTGGGGATGGACTTGACTACAAGGCCAGTAACAGGTTGCGGTCCTCTGGCTGGTGTTAGGATCACAGTGCAGCAAAGAGGGAACCAGGTACAGGAGGAACATAGGTATGAGGTTAACTGTATAAGGAAACTACAGGAAAATGAAGCAGGAATACTGGAAAAATATAATACATGATCAAGACATTAAGATAATCAGTGTTCAAGGACACAAAGGTGCATGGATTCAGGACACAGGAGCAGGCTCAAGGACAGAGTATGTGGATACTATGTGGAAGCTAGAAAAAAGCAATTTCTATTCCAAGAGAAACTACTATGTCCGAAATCCCGTCCACAAAAGGGAGACACTCTAACATGGGTCAACCATTTCCAGGAGGTGTCCTGGTTACCAGGACAACACTGGGCAACCTAAGTGCCATGACATCAGTATGCTGTGTCTCCGGAAGTGCACACCTGCACGCCGTGGAGGCTGAATGCAGTGTTTCAATGATTGGTAAGTGAAAAAACTCTGCTATATCACTTATTTGGTTAGCCCTGAAGAAAGGGGATTGAACTCCTCTGAAACATTGGTGTATGATGTTTTACTTAACAGACCTTTTAATAAGAAAACCAGTAGTGCAGTCTCTTCTACAAGTCTTTTATTATATATATATATATATATATATATATATATATATATATATATACATACACAGGGCCAGCCCAAGCCCAAATATTTTTAAGTAAGCAAACCTAGATTTTGGTGCCCCCACATATCCACCTTCATACCAGCCTTCCTCCCCCCCACATGTCCACCTTCAAGCCAGCCTTCCCC
>JABWIB010000535.1:107027-117854 GCA_016617825.1 Platyplectrum ornatum | reverse complement strand
CTTCTTCATAATGCCTGTTTATAAATCTAGCAGCTAATATTTATGCCAAGAGTACAAACTATACTATGATATCTAAGTAAAGCCTGGCAACAGAATCTGTCCTACTGTTCAACTTCATATTGTAGTGAAAATGACCATGTACATATCTAACTTCATTGTACCAAAAATGTATTAATTATAATACTACTATTACAACTACTACTACTATACTACTACTACTACTACTACTACTACTACTACTACTACTACTACTAATAATAATAATAAATTATAATCGTAATAAAATAATAATAGTAATTCTCTTCAGATATGCTTTTTCACAATATACTGTATTTGTAAATTGACATATTGAGGAATAAAGATCAATTCATTCTGCTCTCTTCGAGATAAGGTAGGACAGAAAAGGTCAAATTCAACAACTAAATAAAGTTTTTAAAGGGACATGGCTAATGAATGAACACATTTTAAAGTCTACTCTAATGAAACTTATATACTTATATTTAGCACCCACCCAAGCCCCGCTCCAAGCACCTATTCTATTGCCAGGAGGAAGCACAGGACGAGCCATCAACAGCTGCAAATTGGAACATCCTATCCTGTGGCCAAGACTGGGGTTGTCACCGCTCCAGAACCAACCTTTTACGGACCCTCGGATCCTAATCCCCTTCATCCCGTGGCGTGGCCGGGGTAGGGCCTTGGTCCATTCAAAGTACGTTATCTGTGAAGTATTGTGCACTGTTGTTTCTCAGTATGATGTAAAGTGACTATAACTGGATATGCCTAAATTATAATTTATGATACCTTATTGTATTTGTATGTAACTGCGTTTCAAGTCTTAGCCGGGGATCTCCCTCTTGGAACCCCAGTCATTTAAATAAATTGTGTTGATTTGCAAAACCTGTGTGTTATTTGGGCTAGGGAGGAAATGGTAAATTGGGTAGCAGTTCGGGGTGGGTCTCCTCGCCCACCCCTCCATCATTGATTTAGGTCGATGACATGTTGGGGTTGGGCTTGACGCGGTAGTATACTATGGTAAAATGTTTTAATTAGTGAACTACCGCTGTAAATAAAGCTGTTATAACAATATAAACTCCGCGTTCAGAGTGATATTATGTCTTTCTATTTTTTACCCTAACTTTTTTTTCAAAATTTAGTCATACAGATTTCTAAAATTCTGCTGGATATATCCCGAGAATGTGCTATTATGCTCATGCACCATGCCGTCAGTAATTCTGAAAAGTTATAGTTCCAGCAGTAACAGCTAGGTGGCGTATCACTGCAGAAGATAAGCATTGCCAATGGCAGGACAACCTGTGTGCTGTTACACATTATGTCACATTTCCAGCAAGCTACATGAGCCAGACATGCATACCGCGAGATAGATACATTATTAAGTGTCACATGTGATAAACCATTGATCATAGATAATCATAGACAATCCCTTACACAAGCTGATCCAGGGATTTCATGCTGTGCACAGGTGTGACATACGTCCTATCCAGAGTTGTAGGTTTCTGCTGAAGCACTGAACGCTGGATAGGAGGCAGGAAAGAGGCAGTTATTTAAAGCGTGTGAACTGGTTACAGAAGCAGTTATCATTCTTCATGGTCACATAAGATTTTTTTTACATTCATCTAAAAATGTCTCATTAGAATAATAAGAATACTGCACAGCAATTCACTGCTATTCAGACATTAAAAAATGAGCTGTGGTATAGTGTAATGTATAAACTTTTGTTAACTTAATGACTAAATTAATGAAACCATTAATACATTTCATCTTTCTTTATTTTTCCTATGTGTATGTCTGTTTATATTACAAATAGGGCCATTTATTCATAGAAATGACCTGCGCCTAAACACACCATAACCAGTCATATGACCCTGATTTCTGCTCATGTCCATATCTACACACACATGAAGAACAGACGAACGCACAGCTCTGAATCAGCTCCCAGGGCTCATCCAGCACTCCTGGGGTGGTGGGTATGGGACAGTTGTGAAAGAACAGTCTTGGGACTAATTCCAGGGAATTGTGAGAGTATTATTTCAGTGAAAGCTTAGTTGAGAGATAGAACATACTCCCATCAGACCTGATAAAGGCTAAAACATTAGAGCAGTTTAAACACATTTGGGATAAATATATAAGGGTATACTAAATCTCAAACAAAATTGAGAATCAATAAAGGTCACTATAGTTTAAATACACAACAGGACAGACTAGATGGGCCATATGGCTCTTATCTGCCTTCACTTTCTATGTTCCTATGATAACCACAAGTGCTTAACCTGCATTTTCCCTGGGAAAAAGTAGAAAAGAGAGAACATAGTTCAATGGACAAACATTTATTAAAGTAAAACACACAGCATTGTTTGACCATTCTTATTAACCCCTGACATCCATGACATGTCGAAGCCTTTATAATATACAGCAATGTTCTATGCCAAGGGGTATATATACTAAGCGGTGAGATCGCAGTAAGATTGAAAAGTGGGGATGTTGCCCATAGCAACCAGATTCGAGATCACATTCTCCAGAGAGCTTGAATTTGATTGCTATGGGCAACTTCCCCACTTTCCAATCTCACTGCAATCTCACCGCTTAGTAAATATACCCCCAAGTCTTTTTTGTATTAGCTGCTCCAATGACCTTCACCTTAGTTTACCCTATTCTATAAAACAGATAGTCCACATAACAAACACTATAAACACATCATTTTCTACATTTCTATATGTTAGGGCTGAAGTTACGAATGTAATTATAAGCATAATTGTTATAGAGACTGTCTGGATGCTAGAATAATGATAACACGTCAAATCCCTCTGAATGGCTTTCTCCTACATCTGTAGCTCAGTATAATCTTTGTCTGAAGAATGTATTGCGTACTTGCAAGATGAAAGCATTTTCTGTAAGTGTGACCTTCCCAATAAGATGAATTTGCAGTGGTTGGACATTTTCATAGATTTTCTAACAATGCTTCATTTAAGGCTTGTGACTGAAAAGGTCAAAAACTGAATGTAAGTCATATGCAGATGACAGGATGGAGGTTCGAAAAGTCATTTTATTCAGTAAAGCTTTTTTAATATGATTTAAGAAACAAATGTGTTATAGGCATGAGGGACCTTCCTGCTATTTGGTCCATTTGGATGTTTTCGCTAATGAGTTTAAAGCTGTATTCAAAATATAGCAATAAAAGTATGAACTAAAGCTGGGGTAAATAGCCCAATTATCGTGTACTGTCAGAATAGTGATCTACACCAGGGTTGCCTACTCTTCCAGAAACTCCAGTAGACTACCAGAAATTGGGTGATGCTCCCAGTATCCGGGGGGAGTTGGCTAATCTCCCAGGAACCAGGTGTAAACCACTGCCTCAGGCCAGATCACTACTATGAATGGGTGGGACTTGACGATATCAGCCCCACCCATTGATAGCAAATATCTGGTGTTTGCTGTCCAGGAGGTGGGGCTTAAATCATGCCCATGCTGCCAACTCTTTGTTTCTCCCAGGAAGGAGAATCTATAAGTCGTCAACCCTGATAACCCTGATGTGTAAGACACAGTATTATGAAAGGTGGAGATAGTAGTTCAATCTTATATTATTAGTATTAGCATTGCATAACAGTACTTTATATTACTCAATAATAAGGCATCTTCTATGCCTCAAGATATATATGTTTAGTCATTCTTGTCCTATTTCCTCTGTATTATTGATGAACCTAGCCATCAGCCATTAATTGACCCCTTATGGCATTTTCCTTTTATTATTTTCTGTTCCTCAGTTCCGAAAACAAATTTGAATGAATTTTATTATGGTATTCCCAATACATTAATCGTGTTTTTGCTTCTAGCCAGCTATATGAAATATTGTGTATTGTAGATTAATGTTAATCTTGTATTTATAATCTGAATTGTGTCCTGTCTTTCGGCAATCATATTAGCTGTACTGCTGTAACACACATTATGTTACGGTTTCATGATGCATAAAACATTTAGATCTTGCAAGTGGTATTACAGAATCTAATAAGAAGATATTAATATAAGATGGAAATATAAGAGCTGCACATTTTCTGGGTTTAGGACCAAATCGGACTGAGGTTAAAAATGAGAAAAAAGTCGATGTAAATTATGGCCTGGGGGACAAGGGGCTCACAGCAGAGGCCCATAAATAACGGTCTCTCTCTCTCTCTCTTTCTATCTCTCTCTCTATCTCTCTCTCTTCTCTCTCTCTATCTCTCTCTCTTCTCTCCCTCTATCTCCCTCTATCTCTCTCTCTTCTCTCTCTCTATCTCCCTCTCTCTTTCTCTTCTCTCTCTTTCTATTATTGGTCAGAAACCAATAATTGTGGGAGTTTTGTCAGCATTCAGATAAATCTGTCCAGTAGATACACTATACATTCATTGTGTAATCAGCTTATCTATCGGATAATTGTATAGTGTGTGCCTTGTGTTACAGCCTGATATGCTGAGTCCATTCTCATTCTAAACACAGATACAACAAATGGTTAATTTCCTCCTCTATCTATAACTGCGGTGACATCCCTGGTTATAACACAGGGAGCGCTTCTTCCCCTTGCATCAGAAAATATATAGGCCACATATCATGCAGCTTTTGCACAATGACTAGAGGACTAAACTGGGTAGTGATTCATTTTCAGTGTAAATCAATATAGCATCAGTGACCTTGTATTGTAACTAGAATTCAGCAATGGCAAATAAAACACCAGGACACAAGGGCCATACTCCTGACTGGTATAGTTATATACAGTTCTGTTACCGAAATCCCTTTGGGAAATGTTTCATGAGGATTCATGAGTGGAGATGTCGCCTATAGCACTCCTCCATCGCAATGTGAAACAGAGGGTTCCTTTATGAGTATCCTGAATTAACTGTAATCAGATTATCAGTGTTCAGCTTTTACACCTCTTTATATAGATACAAAGGGACCGTTTCTCACAATATGAGCAGGAGATTTCTTTTTGGCTTATTGCTGATTGGTTTTTTAATGATTCATTGCCCGCCGTTCATTCAAGCGCACAGCTACATGATACAATGCCATAGCAATGCGATATTGAGATATTGGAAGGCACGCACATTTTTATTTTCTAAAGCATCACTTCACAGTGGTAGCTGTGAGAAACAATCACATTCGTTTAATGCATGATGTGGTTCGCAGAGCAGTCGTGTCTTTAAAAGTCACTTAAGAAAAGTCCATTTAAAACAAACATTTGTCCCTTCTTTTATAGGAGATAAATGACCTGGGCCTAAATTTACTAAACTACGGGATTGGAAAATTGGGGATGTTGTCCATAGCAACCAATCAGATTCAAGCTCTCATTCTCCAGTATGTAAAATGAAAATGAGAGCTTGAATCTGATTGGTTGCTATGGGCAACATGCCCAATCCTTCAGTTTAATAAATGAAGTCCAAGAGCCTTATATAGCGCTTTCTGTTTGGTTGCACCCTAAGCGGTTGTATCTTATTAATGCAATCCCCTTGCACATAAGCGACTTAGGCCACTAACATGTTTAGAACCCTACCTTATGTACTATGCATATAGCCCTATATGGACGAGTGTCATATGGAAATAGATCCACATGACAGGCCCTCAGCCCATTCTGTAAAAAGTAAATGACTCCACCCATCCTTCCTAACACCGTATGTATAGAGCGTAGTCCAGACCCTCCAACATGACCCATTCCACCAGGTACAAAATACTCTGTTCTGGAACTTCCAGCAATCAGTTACTATGGTAACCACCATTGTTACATTACTCAGACATCAGTTAGTTCGTTATAACCAGGTGAGTGACAGCTGAAAGCCCAGGAGCGGAGTATTATGTACCTGGTGGAATGGGTCATGTTGGAGGGTCTGGTAGTCATGCCCCCGTCATACAGGAAGCAGAACATATGGAAACCATCGTTACACTCATAAGTCCCTGTTCTGGACAAGCATATTATTGAGTATGGATACAGCCCTTAGTTTTCAGGAATATTTGGAACCAGAGACCTAAGATTTGACCCGAGTAAGATAAAATTCCCTGGGATGACAGATAATCGGTGAAAGGATTGGGAAAGAGGTGTCATCTGCACAGAATCTTATAAAGGACCCAAAGAGATCTATTTCCTCCTCCATGCCTCTGCTTATTCACATTGGATTGCTTATTGTTTGTTATGTGCATTTTGGATATTGTTTGATGTTTACAATCTGATATTGGTCACATGGAGGTTACGTTGAGGCAGCTGTATATAATTGAGTTGAGTTGATTGTGCGCGCAGAGGTTCCACAATGTACAATGTAAATCCTTGTAATCAATTTAGCTGCTTTCTATTGATCTCATCGGGTAGTGTATCGATAAGGGTAGATTGCATTCTGCTTAATTTAGAATCAATCCTAAGTTTAAAGAACAAATAATGAAATATAATCATTCATTAATAATCTGATTATATATTTACACCTTGTTATCAAGTGATGTGAGAGATTATTCTTGGCGGTGACATCACTGGTCAATGTATCCCTCATGAGAAGCATAACGTTATATGAAATAAAAGATCAACCCTAAAATGTACATGTAACGGGGAACATTTTACTTTTCATTTTCACAAACTTTCACCGTTTCTGTTGATCAATGCTGCTGCCAGGGTTGCTTCAGGAACTAGGAGATGGATTATATAAGATATAACATTTGTAACAACACAGACAGGATTGGGAATTGAAGAAAGCATGAGATGTATGGAAAGATTTATTACAAGTAGATGGATGTTAGAGCTTTGCTGGATTAATAGCGGAAACAAATGGATGATGATAATGGCGATACTATTAGAGGACAAGTAGAAAAGCTGAAATGGCACAATCCCGCAGTCCCTATGCAGATATATGGTGACAGCAAACATAGACACATAGATGGTACAGAATGTCATATTTTAACACTTCAGATGTTGTCACTGCAGCAGCAAAGGGTTATTCATCACCCACTGCAAATAAGGTAAGAGATGAAGGGACTGATCCAGAGTTTGGGTGCAGCGCAGGCACAGTTTCTGTGTGGATGCGCATTGCAACACATCCACTGTGTCCACTGCGCTACTGTGAACTGCATGCGAAAAAGCACAGCTATACGCAAGCATCCATAGTCCCACAGTTTAGCGTCTTGCGCCTTGTAGGAATAATGGAATTTTTTTTTACATTATTTTTTTTATTGTACTTGTGATTTTCTCCTTCCATATTCTATATTAAGTTTGTGTTGTGTGCAGTATTTAATTATGTTTAAACATTGTATTTCACATTTGAAAACTTTGCCATTTCTTAGCTTACATTTATCTAAATGGGGTTGACAAGCGGCACAAAAGCAAAGCGCAGGCCAGGGAAGACTTCCTGCAACTATTTAAGTAGGCTGAACTATCAGCAAAGTATAGCAAAATACCAGTTGTACCATCCCTAGCCAGGCACAGGCAAAAATTCAGAGATGCGCAGAGCTAAGCGCAACACCAGACACACCCCAAAATCTCATTAAAATATCCTGGCACGCCCATTTTTCTGTGTCCGAAAACACAGAGGCACGCAGTCACTACTGTGCACATGATTAGCGGTCTATTCAGCATGGCATGCACATACGCAGTACAAAAAGACGCTAAAAACAACCACATATTCAGCCGCAATGCGCTACTCAGGATCTGCCCCGAAGAGGACCTGCATGGGAAACATCCTATGGCCGAAAAGAACAATCTTCCCCTAACTTTAATGCTGGCCATACACTTATGCTATAGGGGTGCATTGATGCCGGTCACACTTCGCATTGATGAATCTGCTGCTGGAAAGATTCTGGTAAATTGCAGGAGATTTCCTGCACATCACATATGCATTTAGCACATGCAATGTAAATATCGCCGATGATCGCATTACACTAATCTTCACCCTAAAGCTGGCCTTACACCAGACGATTTTTAGACTAGACTATTTATTTATATTCAGCTGGCCATACACTAGACAAAAAATTGTTTCCGAATACCAGATTGATAATGATATTGTGCCCTGGTTACAACAGAAAAAAGCCGCACTGTGGGAGTATCCTGGAGAGTTAGTTCTATTATGAATGAGAGGCACCTTGTCCATTTCGCGGGATGGGATATCTGCCATTTTCCCAAGGGAAAATTGCCCAGTTTTTCAGAACCGATGTACACTAGAACGATATTATTCTTCTCACCCTAATCTTAACCATCTATGTCCTACAGCCTAACCCTAACAGCCCCCCTCTAGCAGTCTGAGGCTTCCAGAATGGATCAGTTACCCAATTTAACCCTGAGTACAAATGTATTATGTAGCCACAATAATAAACTCAGTATTTAGGAGAGACTGGTAATATTATCTATCAAGAAAAAAAATTATCTTAAATAATAAACTGTATATAATTTTTTACAGCATTACAAGCCAGTGTGATATTCCCACACAACACAATTAGTCCAATATATTCCTTTCATGCAGCACATTACTTGGACAGATTTGTCCTTAGAAGAATTCAGTGCACATTAAAGCTGATTAAGAAATATCTGTACACCATGACTATGGCCATTACAGCTGTAATATTGTGCAAAATGAAACAAATGTTTCTGCTATTTGCAATCGAGCGGTGCTCCTGAGTGTTAGCAGATAGGTGGTTTTCATTTCCTGGCATTGTAGCTTTCGCAATGTTCCAGACACCCTGGATTCAAAACTAATAGATAATATGTTACATGCATTGACTTTCTCGCTAAAGGACCAGAATTCTAATAAGTAGCAGATTCGTATTGTGTCCTCAGATGGAAATAAAAGTCAATCTCACAGTAATAACAAAATAGATTTTCAACCAAAACCAAAAATAGCTGCATCAGATTCTAATAAGAATGTGACAAAAAAATAGATATTACCATAAGTTCCAATAAAGGTGCCATGCTAATTTCAGCAGACCATCATAGTCATAAAATTCTCTAAGTTCAATGTCTGACAATCCATTTGGTCAGACGCTTATTAAGTGTGTGCGCTTCCATGACCACTCGTTTCATCCAATCATGGCCATGGTCAAATGATTTTTAAGTCTGGGTAAATATCAGAAGACTTGACCCCCATGGCCAGTGTATGTTCCTGCAACTGCTTTGGCCAATTCTCCTTCTTTATGAATCAGGCAGCTCCACGTGTAAGGGCGAACATTTGAAGTGTGGGCCCAGGGCCAGTGCACCCATTAGATGAACTCAACAGGTGCCTAGGGTGGAGGGAAAAAAAGAGCAGATACAGTTAGGAGGTCTGCTGTAATGTTGGATTAGTAGGTCTGTTTTAGGATTGTGTAAACAGTTTGGTCTAGAGTTAAAGCGTAAGACGAATAGCAATGTCCATATATCTAAGTCTGGTATAAAATAGAATCTCATTATACCTTTTTAAAATTGGAATTGTGCTGCTCATTTACTCCTTTATTCATTAACATTAGCGCCAGGTTAACATACGAGTCTGTATTAGACTCACGTGCGTGAACGCGTCCATGCTGTATTATTGCTGTGTCCAACCTCCTTCAAAACTCAGGTGATTGTGGCTTTAGATGAGTTTTGGATCAATGCAGTTGTGTTTTTGCCAAGGTAGGCAGAGTTATGTGACGTCATCGGGCATATGTTCTTTTATGATTTTTTATTTTCATCTTGTTCTGGCGGCCTCCCAAAATCTTCAAATTCACACAAATCTATTATCTCAAAGACTCCACCTCTTCAGTTTGTTTTGGATTAATAGCAATTGGAGTGGAATTATTTATCTTGTATTAGAGTGTACTTTTCATTCATTTATCGTTTATCGTATTTAGTTCATCTAATCAATTCCTTTATCTAGTGGATAGATTTTAATGTCATCCGTAAGATGGAACACTGATCATTTCTGGAGCATTTACATGTAGAGCTTGTCAGAAGGATTGCAGACCTGAAGCAATAGGACATGTAGGAGAACAGAGCTGAAGCAGTAGGATGTCATTGTGTCCCCAGCAGGTAAGTTTTTAAATTGGATATAGTATTGGCTGCAAAGTATATTATTACTTGATGTTAGATTCAAGACAGGTACCTGCACAGCGATTCCCAGCATGGAATACCATTTTCATGGTATACATGTAACCACAGGGCATTGGGGAAAGTCAACCGTCAGATTTGTAGCATGCTACAGGTACAAAAACTTTTATAGCACAAAAGATATATTAGGTTACAATAAATAAAGAAAACTTTAAATTGTTAACTGTATTTTGAGAAAAATTAGCCTTGTGAAGGAGTGGAATACCTACTATGGGAGCAGGGTGTGTGTCTGCTGTGATGTCCATGCTTGCCACCCACAAGGGACATGTCATAGGCTCTCAGCTTAGACAACACTCAGCCTATGAATGCTGAGTGCTCTTTCTAAAACCATAAATACATACGTAATACTGCTCTCTGCTAGGGTTGCCACCTGTCCGGTAAACTACCGGCCTGCCAGGTAATTTTTTTTTTACTGGCAATAGTAAAATTAAAGTTCCACTTTAATTAATGCAGCTACAGTTGCCCTTGGCGAATANACAGTGTCAGAGTCACATTATATTTGACATTGTATTATATTATATATATTTTGCGCTGTACCTGTCACCTGTGTGCACAGCGTTGTACTTATACTGTTACCTATATACACATCGCTGTACCTGTCACCTGTGTACACAGCAATGAATGTATATATATATATATATATATATTTTTTTTTTTAAGATCCTGGCTGCTGGGCCGAAGAAGGTTGCGAAATTATCCCTGCCCCAAGCCACACCCCAAAAGCCACACCCGTTTTTTACCCTGAACTGTATTTTTTG
>JABWIB010000535.1:84520-96153 GCA_016617825.1 Platyplectrum ornatum | reverse complement strand
CATTTAGTGAATTCCATTTTTGTATCCATTTTATTGCAAAGATTGTCACAGCGATATCACATTGACGATCTCTAAACGTCACACAAAATGACTCTCATGAGTAAAACCATGTTGAATTGCAGGGGGGGAGGTAAAATGAATGTCAGTGTTTGCATGCAGGGATAATACTTTATTGTTGCATGTTGCACACAGATACTGACCAGCGTTACTGTTACACTGTTATTACACTTGTGCTGTAAACATCATCTCTCAACTCTAATACTGAATGCAACTAATTAAATTTACCTCCCCTGCAATTCAACATGGTTTTGCCCATTAGATGTAACTCATGAGTGTAAGTCATNAGAGTGAGAAGCTGAATCTGGCCCTTAGTGAATACACATTTGTGAAAATCGTCACCAAAATCGTCAGCCACTGACGATTTCTGTAATTCGTCAGTTAGTGAATTCCCCCCCACATCCTTTATAAATCTTTTCTCCAAACACTTTCCCCACTTACCTTCCCCCAAGCATACTCTCAATAGCTTTACCATTATGTTAACATAAAGGATCCATAACTCTAATATACAATAATGCAGGGCTGGCAAACTCTATAATAATAGAGCAAACAAAGCTTTAATTAAAAAAAACACAATTTCTACTACATTAAATTGCACAGATATCAGACAATCTGATTAAAATGCAGCATTACATATTATAATTGCTAATAATAAATAAAACATTGATCACACTTAGTAGTCCATTGTTTGGCTACGTTGAACTCTTTATGTATCTGGAGATCTGTATCTAAAAAATATAATTGTTATTTGCTTTATGTCTAGATCAATAACCATTTAGTGCAGTGCTTAGAAGATGACTTTACTGTGACAGAGATGATAAGAGGCTAAACACAATTTAATTTCATACAAATGCATTAAAAACGTATTTATCTGTGATGAATACCCCTAGCATTCCTAATATGAAAGTGATGCCTCCTACATGCATGCGATGGACTTGAGGCGTTTTATATAAGGGTGTTTTGTCTTTAGTCATTATGTTATACATTCCATAGAGATTTGAGGCTTGTTTTCCCTACATTTACTGATTACGTGGGTGTATATGTTACCTGGGGAAATGGAATCTGAGGTAGATTGGGTAGAGGCTCTAGTGATGACTATGGACATAGTTGTTGCCAATGGATCATAATATCACTTAGTAGATATGCTAGACATAGTTCTAGCACCAAAGCCCATGTTCATTTAGACTCATCAAGACGGAGGAGATAAATTACAACTACTCCAAAAAGTGGGGTGTATCATTATCATAAAGTTGTCTTAGTATTTCCATTGACAACACCTGCCTGAGCTCGCTTACCCTCCAAACATGGCTAAACGTGCAGCGGGTAGAACTGGTGCCTCACAGCACTAAGGTTGCAAATTCGATTTCCCGAACAGGACCTTGTCTGTGTGTAGTTTGTATGTTCTCCCCGTGTCTGTGTGGGTTTCCCCTGGGTCATCCGGTTTCCTCCTACATCCCAAAAACATACCGGTAGGTTTATTGTGTATGAAAAATAGCTCCTAGTTTATGTGTAATTGCACCTATGTATTTATCTCCTACAAACCTGGTAACAAATAAATAATAAATACATTATTCTCGCATGGAAACTTGGTTTAAAAACTCATGTACACTCGCCTGTGGAAAAACATGATAATAAAACACGAGCATTAGTAAATACTCGAAGAACCGTCTGTAAACTGAAAAAAACTTGCCGCGAGTTTCCGCGAGGAAAACACGAACAAAAACTCAAGCTTTAGTAAATTTCCCCCCGTGGTGGTCTAAGACCTGTGTGAGGTGGGGGACCTCTGGTAGATCAGAATGGTCCATGAACCTACCTATGAGATTGGTTTCTGGCTTTGGTTTAAACTATCCACGTACAGAATGTGTAGCAGATGAAAGCTATTTTATCTTTAACCTCCTTCAAACTGTACCTTTTTTTCCAGCACAAAACCGTTACATAAACAAAGAGACCTCATTACTGAAATGTCATATCTATCAGCATTCATTCCAGAGAAGCCAATGTAATTTTTTTTCGCTTTTTTATCCTCTTATTATAACAGATCTTCAGAGCAAACATTGTATTGTTCTTAAGTTTTTTTTATGAAACTTTTTGACACTACTGAAACTCTCCAGACTTGCGTGTCAGATAAGATTAAAGTCTTTGCAGTAAAGGAAGGGCAAATAACTGAATGACAGCAGAAAATAAACCCTTTCAAGATTGATTGATTAATCCTCAATGTATCTGTACAGCAAGAACTACTGTTTTACTAATGATAATCATTGCAAACTGACAGTTATTAATTAAATCGCTTGAAGCAACACTTCCCTGATAAGAGCCAAAGAAAAACAAGAAGATAAAATTCTTTTAGCTGTTAAAGAATCAGTCGTCTACATTCAGAATCACTAAAGGAGAATTGCATACCCTCCAGCTCCCTGTATATTTAGCTAGTACAATATTGTTTTTTAATGGTCTGGGTTGAGTTGTGCCAATGTCCTTACCCCTATACTTACCTTCCAAACATGCAGGATCTGATCACTAGAGCGGCACTGCCAGGACAGATGCAACTCTGCATTCATTCATTGCACATATAGCAAACTATAAAATGAGAGTTGTAAAAGACGTATCTCATGGAAGGGGCAACATACATCTCCACATGACACTCCTCTGTGGCGTACCTTTTTCAAATTATGAAATGTTATTTCATTTTATTGTTAATGATAATAATAATAATAATAATAATAATAATATAATTGTACATGTTACAAGACACTTAAAGGGGGTACTACATACATTTTCCCAAGAAATATATGTATATGATCTTACTAGTGACTGAAAGCCTTGACAAGTGTCCAGCATCTCTGTGAGTTTCTTTGGTTTTTACCATCTGTTACTCTGACATTTCTCGAAAATTATAAAATCCAATTGAATAACGAAATGTGCTTTGGAACAATAACACATCATCATGGGAGTGCACACACTAATATGATCAGGGCTTACTGAAGACTTATGGCCGTCCTAATTAAAAAAACATGTAGTATCTTTTCTCCGGGAAATTAAACCACCTTTCATTACAAATTAGTTTCTCTCGTCTTCACGTTTTTTTCTGCTGAAATTTATTGATTTCAAACATCCAAGTTCGGTCTCTCTTTTCAACGAAATTGTGACGCCCTTAACATGCCTTAGGCTTCAGCCTAGTAAGCACAAAATACCATAGTGTAACGTGTGACTGTGTGAAAATTCTGTATTTTGTCCCTTGCATTAGAAATGGTGATATATGGATGCCGTGATCCCTATAAAATGCAGAGACAAGTTTACAATTCATTTAAGACATTTTACTAAATCAGTAAGTCAAATGGCACTTCAGACACAGTCCAATAGAGGAGCTGGGTTAAGATCGTGAGTAGATGGAATATCTTATTACAATAGCTGCGACCTTTGAACGTGATCTGAGCCAGACTTCCACACATTTTCCATTCACTGTTGTTGGTTGGGGTAAGCCCTTGGTATCACTCTGCCCATGCTAGGGGAATGTACTATTACATGAAAGTTTTAATAGTGTGAGCCTGTGAATGCCAATTCCCTCATATCAGTTACTCAGAGATCAGCTGATGAACACATTAGGTTTATAAATTGTTGTCAGGAATATTAAGAGTACAATGGTGTAATTACAATTAGTGTGTATCACCCATGCAGGGCTGGTGCGCCCATTATTTGACTTTAGGGGGCCGCCTATAGCGGGTAGCCAGGCCAAGCGGGTGGACGGCAAAGTCATAAAAAAAGTTATATAAAAAAGTCAATATCGGGAGGGCAGCGTCAATAATAACTTCCTTCCTCATCAGCGGGTTTTATCATCATCATCATAGCCGGACCTAGGGGAAGGTGTTGCTAGGTCTCGCCCTAACATCGGCCCTGCAACCATGTATATGGGAGCAGGAAAGTGGCGCAAGTAAAAACTCCTGGATCTGGGTCAGGAGAACAGACAGGAAGTCTGTACAAGATGGGGGATTGCAAGCCAAGACTTCTGTTTGCTCCTGTGTATGGGTCTTACAAATATATTATATGTTTTGTTATCATTGTTCCCTCACATTGCCAATCTCTGTGTATATCTTTGTATGCTGTGGGTGACACTTTGTGACACCATATAAATAAATGTTAATAATAAAAAAATTGTTAAATTCTGTTGTGTTGAAAGGCATATATTTTGTTTTTGTAGATTATCCGTGTAAGGAATTGAGAAGAGATTAATGGGGAGAATATGGAGAATAGAGGTACATGACCTGATTTTAAAGTGAGTAATTGCTACACAGCAAAAACAATACAAACAATAAACATTGAGAACTCTGCTGTCTGCAATTCCATGATCTCACCCCGAGTTATTCCCAGTTTCTCATTTATCCTGCGGTATTGCAATCAAAGCCATGGCATTCTCCATTTCCATCATTTCCCCCAATTCTACTTCTTAATAACACAATCACACAGCGAAATTCCCATTGTCTCCAAACTAACCTGTTTTGTACTTGTGGTTTATGACCACAATATTTTTGCTTGACACTACACAACGTAATAAGTCATTATTATGGCCAGCTCATTTGCAGCTTTCTGAAACAAATCTCCAGAAATGTGTGTTTATTAGAGAGTAATATACGTACACACTGAATATACAACCCGGGGCCCTGGCTGCTGGATACAACTAAACTGCCTTTTTCTGCCAGCTAATGCACACAATGACATTTAATTCACTGTTGAAATGTGAGTTATATAGCCACAGAATCACCTCAGTAATCACCTGTCCAGACTCAGTGAATTGTTTTGACATCCTTCAATAGAGGTCAATTTTACTTTAAAGTAAACTGGATAGCCTCCATCACCAGGAAACCTTCCACACTCTTTCCAAGCTAGAAAATTACTTTGAACAGACCAAAGCCACTATGATATTTCCATTTGTAAAATACTCACAATACAGCAGTATATTGCAATGTTTATACCATCTAGTTAAACTTTATGGGTCAGATACTGCTCCCCTTACTGCTAGACCCCTACCTTAATTTAATGGTGTGGCTCAGCGGGATTCCACTTTCTTCCCATTTACTTAATTTGAATGGAGTCCTCCACCTAGTGTAATGTAAGGGGGAGCATGTAAGGCCCAGCGGGCGGAACAACGAGCGCACAAAAAATAGTTTCTTGCCCTTTGTTTAGCATGAGCACATGTAATTGTTCACATTGGATCTGGTCCAGTGTGAACATGGTATTACTAAGGTGGTTAAACAAAATGTAAAAATTCTAAACAACAATGACCTGACTTTTAATAAATTTAATGAGTGCTTAGTATTTAACTTAAATATAGAAACAGTAATTAACCATACTTTTTCAGCCTCTTGTTTATAAATTACCTCCCCTGCAATTCAACATGGTTTTGCCCACTTGAGTAAGTCAATAGTATTTAAAGTCTGGATTTGGTCCAATGTCACTATTAGTACCAGTTTGATATTCAATGATAAAGTGGATTTATTTTTAGTTATGCCAATGGTATAAATGACAGAAAAATTATTCTATGTTGGGTGTTGTTTCACGGTACACATTACATAGCTGGATTAGATCCCAAAATTCCTGTAGGTACTTTGCATATTACCATGTACCAAGCAATTTGTATTTTTTTATATATTTCAATTCAACCAATTACATTTTATAGATATTTTTATATTGTTTCTATAGGTTTTTTTATTTTTTATAAAGCAATAGAAGGGTCATGTATACTGTACCATAATACCTGTACCAATGACCCAAACAAAAGGAAAGTTTCTACCACTAAAGGTTACCTTTCAAAATGTGCGGCTTTGTAAATGAATATGGAGTCATGTATTCCTGGATCTGTATTACAGCTAAACCCTGCAGTCTAAATTCCCACTTTGATGCTTGTCAAATGATCACATTTTAACTTTGAAGATCAGGTTTTTTAGATTATTATATAATCACATTTGGACACACATCAGACACTCAGTATACATTCCTGAATTTTGGAAACACGACAGCTCTTAAAACAACAGTCTCATGTCAGTTCCCTTCACCTTGGCATTTAAATGAACCGAGAGCCCATTTCCAAAAAAGAAAGCAATGGTTGTTCTAAACTATGTGTTGTAAATTCTGTGGCCTACCTATATATAAAAGAGAAGGAGCCAAGATGGCCACTATGCTGGTAGCATGAGCTGTCAATAGTCTGGTTATGTAATCACTCAACCAATGTGGATTTCTGGGAAAAGTCTGGGAACTTTACTTTCTGGTAGTAAATTTTAGGCAGCCAACCAGAGTCCGCTCTACTAGAAAGAGCAATCTCATATAGCACTGACCCATGGCCTGCCCTTCACTACTTTATGCTCACACAAACCTACCAAATATCAAGCCTGCTACCCCTTCAACCTTCAGTCATCTATCAGAGAATTGTTTACTCCAGATTATTAATGAGCTGACCACAGTAGTTTTATCCAGTATTAAAAATTACATACAGTCTCTTTACAGGCACTTGCAGCAATAAGAATGCAGAACCTCAGCATTAACAATTAGGCCCCTGTGGATGATATAGGGCCACATTCAATCTGCTGCAAAGACGGTAGAGCAATGAATGTTCCCATTTTGATATATGCGGCTCGTGAACCGTAAGATAAAAAGATGCACCTTTTCTCCCTTACACTGTTTAAATAAGGGGGGAAACCGTGGGGGATGCGCATTGAATCGGGTCCAGGATGTATTAAATCACTGGTACTAATTCTGAATAATAAAACAGGAGCACAACTATAATCCATTCACCAGTGAATACTATTTAAGATAATTGTTTTCGGCTTATGTGATTACATACTAAGCACCATTGGTAAACATACCTATTATATGAGAGTAGAAATCTATAACAAACGTATTTTGTCCTGACATGGAAACACCCAGCAATGCACGTTAAACACACAATCCTCTTCTCTGTTAGCATCAGCAACTCTTTATGCCCTTAGCTATTCTGTGATTTCACCACAAACTACTCCTAAATGGAGAGTTTATATTTTGCAATCTGAAGCATAACATTCAGAGACTTACTAAAACAAAAATTTGGTCTAATGGTAATTTAGTTCGAAGACTGAAATTCTAGGAACACACAAAGAGTCATTTAAAAAAGTGAAATTACTAATTTCCGATTTTTTCCTCTCAGCATAATGACCACCCCAATTTGTTTCCTTTTTCAATGGTTGAAGAGAGTAAGAATCAACAGTTTATAGTAAGGGCAGAGGATCCACTTCATATGTTTACAGTCAGCTATGCAGTGCTTATTTTTTTATTAAAGATTCATAGGAATACATACATTTTGGGTACTAACTGTGAAAAGATGAGTTGCACAATTCACTGCTCTCAGAGTTTATAACTTCATATATTGAAATAATTTTTACTGTATCTATGCTATATATTTTAATTGGCTAACACAAAATGCAGTGTGATTATTGTTTCTTCTTGTCGAGGGTAATCCAGACAGTTCATATAAGATTTCTACTATATTATTCCATTTGTTGTGATGCGTTTGATATTGAGGCAGAAATGTCAGCACTGAATGGTGGACAGGTTAAACATATCAGATATCCTCCATGGGCTTTAACTCAATACCTGTCAGATAGATACCCCTATGTATCAATCCCCAATATCCTATAGAATGTAAGCTTGCGAGCAGGGCCCTCTTCCCCATCTATTCTGTCCGTCACCACCTAGTCATGTCTTTGTCAGGAACCTCCTGATCGCTCCCCTCGGGGACGCGATCATGCAGGGAATCCCCTCTTCCGGGTTCCCTGTTCTCTGACGCGATCGCGCACTTCCGGTGCTGCGATCGCGCCCCTTCGGCTGTTCGTGGCAGGCTGACGTAGCTTCCGGGGGCTCGCCTCATCCTCTCTCTCCCATTGGTCGCCGGCCCCTTCTTTAGAGCCGCGCTCCCCGCCAGGCAGCGCGGGTTATAGTTGTTCCACAGCTTGTCTCCTGCCTCCTTGCCTCCGGTTTTCCTGCGCTTCTCCCAGCTAGCCGTTGCCTTGCTCCTGGTCCTCTGTCCCTGGTCTCCTCTCCTAGCCTNTGTCTCTGCCCCTGGTCACCTGTCCCTTTCCCTTATCTTGGTCTCCACTCTGGTTCCCTCTTACCTCTGCTCCTGCTCCCCTACCTCTCTCCTAGTCCCAGCTCCTCATTCTCTCCCTTGGTCTCCATCTCTCTCTCTACCTCTCTCCCTCTCTCTCTCTCTCTTGGTCTCTCTCTCTCTCTACCTCTCTCCCCCTCTCTCTCTCTCTCTTGGTCTCCATTTCTCTCTACCTCTCTCTCTCCCTCTCTCTCTCTCTCTTGGTCTCCATCTCTCTCTACCTCTCTCCCTCTCTCTCTCTTAGTCTCCATCTCTCTCTCTCTCTCTCTCTCTCTCAGTGTTCTCTGTTTGTCCGTCCTGTGAGTCTGTGCCCTTTGTTCCCTGTCTGGGCCTGGTGTTTATTGTGTGTCCGTCCTAGTCTGTCTGTGCCTTCTGTCTTGTATTTGGGGCCCTGGTTCCCTAGGGAGTGGATTNGGCTGGGACCGCGACCTGCCACCGCCAAGCCGCAGCAAACCCATCCTCACCATTAGAGGCTCTGGTGAACACCGGGCGGTGGCATAGACTCCGCACCCAGTCTTCCCACTATTCTCTTCAGTAGTATCACAGTCTTATTGATTGTTCAAATTGTAAAGAGCTATATAAAAAACTGTTAATAAATAAATAATAATAGGATATTGTAATGAAGACTATTTGGCACTCCAATATCCTGATTCCTAACCCTAAATTTATTCTCAACCTTAACCCAGAAAAGTTAAACTAAAATACAGTTAAGATGAACTTACACATAATGCAGCTTTAGTGGCGGTCAGCAGGACATAGATGGTGACAGCTCCAGTGGTGGTCAGGAGGAGAAGAAGACAGAGCAGATAGGATAAAGTGGAGGAGGAAAAGATTGGGGGACAGGAAAGGAGAAAAGAACTGAGGGGGCAATTAAGAGAGTAGAAGGATAAATGGAAGAAAGGAGGCAAGTAGGAACTATAGGATATAGCATGTAGCATATGCAGTGGAACATCCCTATTGGGAACCTAAAAGTTATCCGCCTTTATATAAAACTGGGGTTCCGGGTTTGCACCAAATGTGTTGTGGAGTTGGTCTTACCCCCTGTCCCAGGGGTAGGCAACCTGCAGCTCTCCAGATGTTGTCAAACTACACATCCCAGCATGCTTTGTCAGGGATCAACTGTTAAAGTAACTGTCAAACTGTGTTAAAGCAGTTAAAGCTTGCTGGGATTTGTAGTTTGACAACATCGGGAGAGTCGCTGTTTTCCTACCCCTGTATTATCCAAGCACATTCCTAACTGATAAGTCTATCTACAAATANATCAAACTTCCATAATCAGTGACAGCAAATTCATGGGAACCATCGCTACCACTCTTCCATTTTGTATGGCATTTTTAATTCTTTAACATGTTTAAAAAGTTAATTTAACGTGCCGAGCCAATGTGTTTTAACAATCACATACAAGGTTTGCTTTCCGAATGAGTAATATTAATTGAAAGAAGATTACAAAACGAATGCAAATAAATGTCCAGCCAGCTAAATCATTGCAATTATAAAACTCTTCTCTCGTGGTTTGGAAAAATGTCTCCTGTTATGTCTAGAGGATGTTTTGTCAGAAGCAGGAAAACACTTGTACGCGCTCTGATTTTCCCTACTTAAAGCATGGATCCTCTTACATTTCAAATACCAGTAATAGAAGCCTCTATAGCCCAATAAACACAAGACACGGCGCATCTGTTACAAACCTAAGTACTGTACTTTAATGCGGACGGAGTGAGGAAAGTATCTGGTTAAATAATGTTAGCATTGTGGAATTACTTTTTAATTGTTTTGACTGGGTATGAAGGAAATCACTGTAAAAATATACATCTTTTAAAACCCTAACAAAACAAGCACTTAATCAGCAACCTTCGCATGGACCCACCCATGGACCCAGCCTGGATTCACTTTCATAACAGGGATAACGTATGTTATTATGTTACTTCTGTCAGGCATTGTACAAAAACCTTTGCCATAAGAGTTTATTTTATTTCCCTTAAGCCTGAAGGGACAAGCCAGCACTCAGTGCCGACTTAACAAGATAATCACTTTCTTAAGTACTGAGGATTTAGTGTACTGATCATTTTCTCTATCCGACACAAGTTATCTGTCAGTTGAGGACGTAGAATGTTTGTTCCTTATGATCATTTCTAAAGGAATCCTTTGAATGCAGAATGTTTTGTATAAAAGTCTGATGGCTGCACGGTGACGCGTAACAAGCTGAAACTGCCTGTACACTACCATATTTTGACTGATCAGCCAATCATGATATAGTGTGTGAAGAGCTGGACTAAGGGGATGGGGCAAGAGCCCCAGTCCCCCCTCTGTCCGTCACCTTCGAGGCCCCCAGTCCAGCTGCTGATCGGCCACGGTAGTGGGGGATTGCAGTGTAGGTGAGGCAATTACCAATGGCAGGAAGGGCCTTCCAGGATGTAGGAGAGAGGGTTTAGCCACAATGCCTTAATCTGGCTCTGAGTATGTGGTATGGACTAGTATGTCAGCATGTCAACAAAGTGTCCATTGCATCAGTAATCCGATCATCAGACTGCCACTTGGTCAGTTTTTTGAGGAGCATTGCAGGGTGATGGACTAATATTCCCAATTACACTATGCAGTTTCCTCAGTTACCATTAGGTTGGCCACCTGGGATATCAGCTAGTTCCTAAAATGTCACATCCTTTAATATTAAGTATAGTGCAAGTCGCAATATTAAGCAGTTTTGCCTTGTGAATACAGCCATATTAACATAACTGCAGGCATTTCTGCTGGGAAACGGGGCAAATATGCCCCTCCCTGGCTCCATCCAATCTCTGCTCTTTTTTCATGTTATTTAGGGCAAAAAAAAATTATATAGAAAACTGTTGGGATAAAGCACAGGGTCACTCATACCACTGGAATCAAGACAATAATTTGTTTGCATTTAGATAGCCAGTCCCTACTTTAATCCATGAATTCACTATAGAACTGCCACCCTAATATACTAAGCGGCTAACCTTACAAAGTAGCCAAACTATAGTATGGGCTACCTCACAGTTTGCATTTTTGTGCTAGGAGAAAACAATGAAATATACACCTTCATGATTATACAGTCTATAATGTTTTTTTCATTTAATAAATGCACAATCTATTTTGTCAGGGTGGCGCGCCCATTAGGCGACTTTAGGAGGCCCACAAGCAAAAATATACAACTTGGGGGTATGCGCAAAGAAGGCAGCAACCTAGGGTAAAGCCAAGGGTAAATACCTAAATACCCAAAACAAGCAAATAAACACAAAATGACAGTAGGGATCTACCCCTGGCTGCGCCAAATTCTATATTCCCTAACACCAGTATTTTAAATTAATATCATTGCAGATATGTCCATCAAATGTCCGTCAGAAGTCCAATAGAGTACGTATCGCTCCAAGGAACCAGGACTGGGATCCACTGATGTTCTCCTCAAAAAGAATTATAGCATATAGTGTACACTGCA